>UPTC01000482.1:0-36838 GCA_900537255.1 Acanthocheilonema viteae
TTATTGTTTATTTATTGTTTATTTATTGTTTATTTATTGTTTATTTATTGTTTATTTATTTATTACTTATTGTTTATTATTTATTTGTTTATTTATTTTTAATAGTGTAAAATACGCTCTGTCATCAGCGCAAAATGCAACTTGAGACAACTATCAATTCGTATTTATTTATTATTTATTTGCGCAAGTGCTTGCTAAAAAAGAAGTTATAGCTCTTAGTTTTTATTTTTATTGTGAATTGAATTCTTCTAAACTATTTCGAAAAAATTCGAAGTGGCAACCTGTGTAAGCGCTGAACATTCGACATATTTCACTGCTTTCAATTCTTTTGCCAGTTTTTCTCCAACTTCAAATGTAATTGGTCGTTGCTTGATTTTTGCCAATTTCTCGATATAGGAGGGATCGTCACGAAGATCAATCTGTGTTCCAACCAGTAGGAACGGCGTCTTCATACAGTGATGTGCTATTTCCGGTACCCACTGCAATTTTCTTTTTCATCGATTTAAATAAGAACCGTCTTTGAGCGCTCTCGAATAAGAATAGAGTCTTTAACAAAGCAAGACACCAATAGTTAAATCAATTCTAACTTGATAATTCAAGATGGCTTGAAATTCATTCTAATTATTCCAAACACGATGTAATTATCCAATTTAATACCATATGATTTCATTCGGATATTCTTAACAACGCCTAACCGTGATCGATACAAATTTAGCACGAATGGTTGGCACAGAAACAACAAATAATTTCAAAAAAAAAAAAAATTGCAACAGTTGAAATAATGACCTTCTCCTTCACATTTTCGAATGATGAAGGTGCAACAACGGAGAAGCAAACTAAGAATACATCTGTCTGCGGATAAGAAAGAGGACGCAGTCTGTCATAATCTTCCTGACCGGCTGTATCGAATAAACCAAGCGTATATGGTTCTCCACCAATCATTACTGTTACCTGCAACAAATATCACACGTTATATGTAATCACGAATATATTTTGCATACAATAATAAAATATAATATATCAAGATAAAACAACTTTTTCTAACTAACTTGAAAATACGAGAGAATTAACTGAAAACTGATAAGTTAAAGATACAAATTTACTAACAAATGATATATTAATAAAACATGTTATGATTCGCAGGAAGGTGATAGTTAACAAACAACTGATCATATCTAACTGGGCTCTATTTAACACACAATTGATAAGTGATTAAATGATGGATGAATAACTTATCAGTTTAAATGGTTAGATAAGAAAGCAGAAATTGGTAACTAATTGAGAAATAAATAAATGAAAAAAGAAGTAACTAACTCACAGCATAGTTATCAAATACGGTGGGTACATATTCACTGGGAAACTTATTGGTAGTATACGAAATGAGAAGGCAAGTTTTGCCGACAGCACCATCTCCAACTACTACACACTTGATCGTTTGCATTTTTATCTGGAAAAACCATTCATTGGCTAAGTTACGAGAGAAACCTGTAGCATAATCTTCTCAAATCTCGAACTTAAATATAAGATCACTGTAATTCAGTTCATTATTTAACAAACAAAAGAACAGAACCCTCCATAACTATAGCAGCCTGAAGGAACAACTCCTCTCTTCATCAGGAGCGAACGTACCATCAGTTTAGCGGTTCTGTGTCAAATTGCTAATAGCTTACAAGTACATCGATTAAGTCAGAAAGGTGATTGAGAGGATAATAGCGATCGTTTGGTTGTGTGGTATGTATCTCCGAAGGGAGGAGGCTCACCTGTCCACATAAATGAATCCCTTTTAGGTCACACCTTTTAGTCTTAAACCTCATTCTTTCCATGAAACAGTCTGTTTTCCTATTAGTTTAATTTAAGAAAACATTTTTATATAGTGTATTTTTTTTGGGATTTGTTATTTTAAGGTATTGTATGGAATGATATTCTGGTAAGTTAGTTTGGGTTTTTTGGGTGTATGGTATAATTAATATGTACGATTGCAGATCATTTAATTTTTTGCCTTGAGTTATAGATATTAATAGCAACAAGAAAATGATAATAAAAACCAACATAATAATCATACCCAAATAACAACACCTCCAAAGAAAAGTAATCCTTATTGAAACATTTAAAAAAAGAAAACTATCAACATTTCAATTCCATAGAAACTAACACCAAAATTATAAACATAAGAATGTTTATAATTTTGATGTTAGTTTTTATGGAATTCCCTACTTTTTCATTACTTTTCCTTAGCCAAATTATTACACACAATGAATGTACCGATGATTGGAATCGGATTTTCTCATATAATTCGAAAATTTTCAATACTACCGGTTAAATTCTTTTAAAATTGTACACGCATGCAGGGAATTGAGTCATTCAACCATAATCCGATTGATATCATGCACTCATTCCTCCGGATATCATTTCAGAAATTTTTAAAACTTCGAAGAATAAAGTACAATTCATTTAAAACATTATATCGTCAATTATAATCATCTCTTTCTTCTTTTCTCTCTTCCTATCTCCCTTCTTCTCTTCCTCTCCCTTTCTCTCTCTCTCTCTCTCTCTCTCTCTCTCTGTTTATTGCCATTTACTGAATTGTTTCATACATTCCCTAAGCACAAATTGAGCTTTAATGAGCAAAGCTGTTTATTTTGAAATGGTATTATGAAAGTGTGTGTTGGCATAAGTTATTATCTGTTAAGTTCGTCGTATAACTTTCTCATTTTCCTTTTTTAATTATTTGATAATTACCGTCTATTGGATGAATTGATCATTTATTAATATAAAAATGAATAATAAAAGACATTCTTTCAGTTTGCTTTTATAATTTTTTAATTGTAATGCTCCTTTGAAAAAGGAATACATTTTGACTGCATTGGTTTATCATATAAAATGAAGCTTCTGCTTTATCACTTTTAATGTGCAAATGTGATAATTATGATATCATTCGACAATTTTATTCTGGAAGATATCTTTTATTATTTTTCAGCTAATCACATGAAATGTATTAAATGTTGTAAATTGGTGATCCTTTTAGAAGTGAAATTAATGAATTTGAAAATTAAATCTTTGAATAACACGATCAGTATCACTTATGAATGAAACATTTCAGGAATATTTAATAAGTATATTCAGCTTTGAAATTTTTAGCCATAACACCATGTTCGTTGTTAGCAACACATGCATAAATGCCTTGATCACCCATCGTTGCTGGATCGATCTCCAATTTACTCCACAACATATCTTCATCGAGTAACTTCTCGTAGTGCTACAATTATCGCTTCTTTTTACAGTTTTGCCTTTCCAATAAACTATCACAAATAAAAATTCTTAGTTGTATATTATTCAAAAAATGATCAAAAATTAGATTTAGAGAATTTCATTCAAATTAAAAATTTGATTTTTGCTTCAAAATACTTTCCTGATATATGATACATCGAAAGAGTCTGAACTGTTGATAAAATAACAATGCCCGAGGTTAATCTTAAAAACTTGAATGATTTCAGATCATTACAACCAATGAAAATCTCGCTTTCACCTATGACCGTTTCAAGAAAATAAACACAATAAAGGAAGTAACTTACATGTGTATTCTTTTTTGGATGCATTTCCGCTCCTTCCTTATACCATTTGATGGTCGGACGTGGTGTACCTTTAGCTTTACAAATTAGTACTAATTTATAACCGAGCCGGAAAGTTTGGCTGAAATGTGATCCGGTGACGATATGAGCACTCTGGAATTCGTTTCCGTTTGTGCTAACATTTTGAAGAACAGACAAGTAATGATTTATCGAGTTATTTCGACACATTTTTGATAGTATTTTACTCAAAATACTATTTACTCAAATATCATATCCTTACAGTATTTAAATCTAACATTATGTTCTAATCTCTGAGAATTCATAAACATGTTATAGCAATGCTTATTTCTCTCCTAATCGTTTTTTTCCTAACTTTATTCATATTTTTGCTCTTAATTTTCAGAATGCGTGATAAATTAACACGCACAGTACTGACATTTTTATTAAATTTATAACGCTTAATTGAATTTATTCCAATATTCAAATTGTTTCCAGTTAGAAAGAGTATGCTATGAAATTTTCGAAGTTCTTCGTATTCCAACTATTGCTATTTTGCATTGTTTTTTTTTGTCTTTTAAAAAATTGAAATGTGAAATAAAGGAATAAATAGTAACAGCGATATGTGGAATATTTTGACAAAGGGAATTTAATTGGTTGTGAATACAGTTAGTTCAGAGATCGTTATAATTCCTCAAGAGATATTGTTAAAATTTTGAAACAATTGAACTGAATGATCGCTTGCTATTTTCTCAATGTATTTAAAACATATTTCTTACATAAACTTACTTTATTGTCAGCTAATTGTGTATGTACCAACGAGAATTCGGCAACTTGTGCAAATTGCAGGTTACTTTTGCCTTTACTTTTACCAGCGCGACGACCACCTCGCGCTTCCAATACTCCAACAAATGTTATAAACATTAACAGCAGAATAATGGTTTTATTGAATAAAGCAAATTGCATGGCACGATTGCATGTTGCGCCTTCCATACTGCGTTACGTACATCCAGCTTTTCGGCGTTTTTTTTCCAGGTATCAGATCTCGTTAGATTCTTGCACAATTCTATAAAGAATTCTTTGTGTTGAAGGTGCATTGGGGTTGAAATAGTTCCGGTAACACCCCAGAAATATTTCCCTTGGATATATTAGCTTGATTGTTTGAAATGCTAGAAAACTTTGAGTAGTGATGATAGGTTAAATTCAAAAGTTAATATTAAAAAGCCTCTTACCTTGCTATAAATGAAAGCGTTAATGCAAAGCTTTGTTGCTTCTTCGGTTAAATACTAGAATATTCGGGTTTCTGTATTTTAAAGATCATTAGAGAGGAGTGAATATAAGTATAATAAATATCTTGCTAGCACACATAGTGCAGAAAATAAATGAAGAGTGTAGAAAGAGATTAGCGCCTGAAGGTTAGCGCCATGTGAAATTGATTGCCTTTATGTTCCTCGCATCTTCGACAGCTCTAGCTCTTAATGCTAGTAATTGCTAGATGGTGAAAGGTTCGCTATAGCTTATAGAAATTTAAAAGTTAGCATTTTCAAAGTGCAAATATAAATCCTTATTTGATTCATTGTATGAAATTTAATTCCTCAAATGTATTATACAGGATATCATTAGCTTTGCAAAATTCTTTCTGATTCATCAGATATCTGTGTTAAAGTGAAGAGATATCTTCAGAAGGAAAATTCGACGATGTTTACGGAAGAAAAATATTAGTTTGGCAAAGAAGATTCGCAATCGTTCATTGCGTTATAATGTTCTGCCTCGGGCAGCTCCTTTCCTTTGCTCAAAATGTGGCTTTGCAACGGTTGCACTGAAAAAGATTGAAGAGCACGTATGCATGAAGAAGAACAGTTCGGTGATCGATCTTGAAAGAGGTCTGTTCAATTTAAACAACAGTGAACACTCTAACAAATGCTATCCTCTCTTTTTGGCAAACGTTAACGTTAGAGGTGTAATGATAAAACGTCATACAGCTTTTAATCCCGGGAATATAAGAATTATACGATAAACAATGAAAGAAACGACGAAACGTATATGTGTGAGATTAGCTAAAAAGCCATTTGGTGTATTTTAGACATGAAAATGGCGCAAATGGGTATGCGCGGTAGATGTAAGGATGCAATGGCGATATTGGAACGGATACCAAATCCGCAGTTGGTCCGACTTCCTAAGTTTCGTATTCTCGAAAGTGAGCCCTCAGTAGAGATGTTCGAAATGATTTCTTCCAGGTAAGTTCATGATTTGTCTTTTCTTTTTGTAGCAAAAAAGTTTGCAGGTTTTTACTTAGTAAAGATTTTTATATATATATGTGTAGGATAAGTGTCTATTGTTATGGTTTTTATGACTAATGTCTAAATGTCATGGTCTTTATCTGCTGAATTTAAGATTCAGTGATTGCTACGTCATGCCGTAATTGGAAATGGACCTAAATATTCAAATCAAACAGTTTCTTCCCTGTGCTGCCACGGGCTAATTGAAAATCGAATTAAAGGAGATAATTTAAGTGATGGGTGGCATCATTCATCTTAGAGAGATAAATACGTTTTTAAAACGCTCTCTTGAGTGGTTAGGAAGTTGCAGTAAGCTATCCTCTCACGTTTCTGACTTAAACAAAATGATAGATTCGGAATGTGAGATATTTATAACTATTTCACATTCTTTATTTATAAATGAAGTTCAACTTTAATTGGTCTAACACTTTCCGAATTGGGATAATTCCAGCATTTCATCCCCTGACTCATTACCAAAAGTCATGAGTCCGATAGCATGTTGCTCAAATGACGAGGAAGTGCAGAAACGCCCAGGAGATAATTCATTCAAGAAGCAGGACATGAAAGTTAATTTGCAATGTGCAGAATCCAAAATGGCCTTAGATGATAGTTGCATTTACGATGAATATTTGAAACGTGAAAGCTCTCCGACGGATTCACATAGACCGGTTTCTGCTGAGGTATGCCACGATTAAGCGAAATATTGAGTATTCCCTGCTGCAAAGAATGGGAATTGTTGGATACAGAATTGAAATAGTTTACAGGCTCCTGTAGATTTTACAATATCGTTGACAACATTAAAGACCTACGGTCTCCAATGCTCTCAAGTGTCATTATGTCCTCGTTTTCTTATCATCAACTCATATAGTGAATCATTTTATGATTTTATGCTTACAGCAAATAGTGACAGCAGATAGAAGTAATTATACTTTTTATCTCTTGCTTTTTGTGATGTCCGCTTTTTGAAGTTTTAACTCAGGGACTATTGGAGACTGATTTCATTGTTTCTGATTGATTTTTAATTTCCAATAATTTTTTGTTCTTAATTTTTAAAATCTTATCAATAATTTGATGAGGTGAGAAAGAAACCTAAGTACCAGCTTTTTCTAATCAATAATGAGATGAATAGTTTACAGGCTTCTGTAGACTGTACGATACCGGTAGAGCACAAGGTAAATCATCGAATTAGCAAATACCATGCAAAAGAAACGTTCAGTTTGCGTTGCACAGCGTGTGGGATGGAATCTGATAAATTTGAAACAATGGGAGATTTTCATAAGCATATTATGAAATGCGGGAAACATAATAAATGATGCTATGGTTACCAAAAAATGTAATTTCCTTTAGCTTTTTATGACCATTCTGTTACGTTTTTATTCGAAGATTAGCGAATATCTTAATATATTATTGCTTGTTTTATTACTTTTTTTTTTCGAAATATATCACTCTCTGTCGTGCACTTTTATTAAAGTGTGTGGGAATTCGAAGTTATCTATCCGTAAAGAATATTTGATTCGATGTCTTCTGATATAGATCTGATATAGATTTTTTAAGTACCAACTAGTGTGTATAATCTGCTTGTTGATCTGTTTATTATGCCAACAGTTGATCCAATCCAAAATCAGCCAAATATAAACAATTTTTATTGCCATTTATAAGCACACTGTGGACGATTCATGACTTGAAGAGCTAATGATTGCTTCTATATAACTCTTAATGGAGAAACTCCTATTACCACAAATTCACCAATCATTATTTCAAAAGTTCTAAAATTAGCAAAGGACTATCAAGAAAATGATTATACAAGTATTGTCAAAATGCTTACTACTACGGCAATCAACATTATTTCACCGAGATAATATCTGCATATTGCTTCTGCAAATTCGACATCTGTTGATAAACTGCATTTTTCAGAAGAACGTTGAGCAAATTATGGGAATAATCTACTTCTTGAACGACTATAGGCGGATAAGGATTACCTGAAAAAAAGCTCCATATACTAAATACTTAAAGGAAGGCCACATCTGGAAGATTCTATCTTCGACTAATTCTTCTCTCTTCCTAATCACACATATAATTAATGCTGAAGAGCTTATGAGCCTAAATTTGAACTCTAACAATAAAAATGGAAAATATGATTTAAAAAATACCGTTTAATTCGATAACTCCTCGATGATAGTGTCCTTCACTAGGATCGTCCTGGATAAAATATAACGATGTATATGGACCTGAGAAATATTTCTATTTTTTTTTACAAAAATAGTTGTTTACCACCCTTTCTGTTTCCTATACTTTCAATTTTTAAAATCAAAGTAATAATTATGAAGAACTGACACGATTTTATCACATCATGTGATGATTATAATCATCTTAGCAAGCAAACTGCTACTCATATTATTACATTCACCTGAAGTCAAAAAATTTTTTGTTCGGTGGCGGGAGGTGGCGGAAGGAGGAAATAATTCGAAGAAAGGAAAACTAATTTCACTTGCTTTAATCGCATAAATACACTAAATTCCTCTGACTTCATCACATCCATTGCATGTCACGAAATTCAATCGAGACAAATCAAACAAAACCTTCTTGCCCCCGAAACCGAGGGACATAAACTTCAAAAAACTTCTCGCGTATATCCCCATCCATTATCCACCAATCTACCATTTCTTTGGTATAGGAATCTTCAGGTCCACGAAATATTCCAAACTGGAGAAGCTATAAAATATTGGGGTCAAATTCATCATATCATAATGGACGGCAAACTTGAGTTCTAAAAAAAAAATAAACTTCGATAAAGCAGTGACCCTTTCAGCATAGGGACGAAGCTCCATTGCACGGTGATATCGAAATTCTGCCCGCTCTTCACGAAATAAAGTGCTACACATCCGTCGTAGGATCTGTAATAACATAAGTGGGTAGCTTAACTAGTTGAAATTTCAATACAGAAAAGTATATAGAACTGTTTCTGAGCAACATTTGACTTCAGTTGGTGAACATGCATTAACTTAAGCTTTGCGAAGACTATCTATGGAACACAAATGAAAATCTACCTCGAGACGAGCTCGATGGAATTCCAATCGCGGTGATTTTAAACGTTGAGGAATGTGCCCGATTTTCACCGCTTTTGGTATCCGCGGTAACCAACCTACCGTTCGTGATCCTGACATCTCATTCGATAAAAGCACTTTCGGGGAAAATCTATGGAGATGATCTGAAATATGCAGTAAAACAGTAATGCTTGATTCCTACCTCTTTTTAAAGAGTTTTGTACAACCTATATTTCTAATAACATATTCAAAACTACTGGTTCAGTGGATCAAACATTGAAAATTACGACTTATATGGATCCCATTTCTGAAAGATATAGCTTCTCTGCAACTTGTCCGATTCTACCATTTATCACTATCCTCGATAATATCGGATATATTTACATAATCCTAGTTAATCACAACCATTTCGATTGTATTTCTTTATTCACAATCAAAGGCATGCACAAATACTTGTGTTGTAAGGAATCGCTTAGCTCCGCCTACTCTACCTTCAATACATACTGTGCAGTATTTGGAATTTTATTATATAGCCATACTAGAATGCTATTTATTGTAAGGGTCAATCTCAGAGACTATCATATTACGATATTTTAGTTATATGGCTAATTAGCAATCCACTTAAGAAA
Source organism: Acanthocheilonema viteae (assembly GCA_900537255.1). Classification (NCBI taxonomy): domain Eukaryota; kingdom Metazoa; phylum Nematoda; class Chromadorea; order Rhabditida; family Onchocercidae; genus Acanthocheilonema; species Acanthocheilonema viteae. The sequence goes on from UPTC01000482.1 coordinate 9,519, forward strand.
GATGATTTGCGCGAACTTTTGAAACCACCACATTGGAAGACAACTGTTTCGTTTTCCGGTGACTCACTCTCGTAGATTATATATAAACCTATGTCCGAAGGACCATGCTATGGTGGATTTTCAAGCATTTTCGATACTCGCTGAATGCTGTCATCGAGTCCATTCAACTAAAACTGTTCTCGTAGGTAATAGTTATTATGGATAACAGGCACTGCGGAAACTTATACCTTTAATATGCTATAACATTTATTAAATCATAATGGAACTTGACAAAAATTACAAATACTATCAAAGTATATGGCAAGATAGCACCAAATAGAAAATTGGGATGACTGAATAATTGAGAACAACAATAAAGATCATGAAGTGAGATTACCGAAGAGAGATGGCCAACTTATAACAGAACAAGCACTATTTGCCCTTTACGTGCAATAATAAATAACATGTATATAAATATATATCAATCAATAATGATCATAATGAAAGGCAAAAGTTCAGAAGCACACGAGAATTAATCAATACTCGTATACAATCTCGTCAGGTTAAAGTGCAGTATGTTTTCACACAAAATTTTTGAAATGAAAAGACAGATTTGAGAGCAGTAGAAAGTGAATATTGGAAACAAGACTGAATAGTTGCTGAAAAGTTACTGTCCTAGTCATTTCTTTACATCGAAGCTAGCGCCATACAAACGAAACAATAATATAAAAATATAAAGAGGGAAGATCAAAATTTCTCGATTTTCAGTACTTCATTTTCACAACATTACTATTCTTCTAAAACTCATAAGTAGGATTTAACCTACGAGCATCTATGATCAAGTGAAATAATGTGAAAAGTATGTAGAAGCCGTATTAGAAACAGATCACGTTGAAAACAATGTGCTGTCATTCTATATAAAACAGTGAAGAATAGTGATAAACATTGCAATAAAACTTTAGCACATACGGAGAGACTCAAAACGGTTTAGTTGCTCCTGGAAAAAAATAGAAAGCTTTACGCAGTCTGGAAGAATGATCAGGGATTTGCTTGAAGGAACCACTGGAACTTTCGAAGGCATCAGCTACCTGTTTATTTACCTGCAAAGTACACCAATAGATGTAAACATAAATAAATTAGATACCAACGATCAACATCCCACCAACTAACCAATGTCAACATCGACAAAATGTCGGTTGATTTTGCATACTTGGCAAACACTTCACAAACGCTTTGTACGAACCAGCTGCCTTTCATGGAATTGCGCCACGAAACATATCCTGGAGTGGTGGCATAAGACACTAATATGTCTGCTTCTATCGGTGATCTGAAACTTGTAAGTCACTATATTACACCTAGCACTTACAGGAAGCCATGAATTTTTTCTTCAAACAGTAACATTACTTTGTCTTCTGCTCCACTGGTAAATTGTTCTTAGGTTGAGGAGTGGTACAAGCAAACCAACGATCAAAATATCCATCTGGTCCATCAAACCCTAAGTCGAATCCACGATCGTACTGCTCTGTAAACAAGATATATATATATATATATGACTATATCGCGCTAACAACCAAATTCCAGCACGATTTGGAATGAAACTCACGTCCTCTGCACGCCTGAAGGAAGAAGAGTTTTGGCTTATAAGCTAGAGCGGGACAATTTCGTGCATTTAGACAGGAAACAAACTCTAACACCGATATGGCGATATCATCCGTCCCATATAATTCACCATGTTCACCATGTGTCAACACGCAGACGATACAAGAATCCAAGTATTTATGATCCGCGCGTTTGGAAAAATCTCGAATAGCAATAAGCATCTCCTTCAAACAATGAAGATGAATTTTTTGCAAGAAAATTAAAAAAATTTTTTGCAGGAATCTATAACTAGCATTAGGTTGTTTATCCAGTAACTGTACTTCGACGATCTTCCAAATTTTTTGAAATCTCCTTATGGTTGAAAAATACTACCTTTGCACACAAATTTCGGCAAACGGAAACTGTATAATTAAGCTGCCGAAAAATATTATTCAAGTTAATTTCGTCAACGTCGGTGCCAATTCTTTCTGGCATATCAAGAAAATAACGGTTGTTGATAATTAATGCCACTCCACGGGGTGATGAGAAATTTGGATACATCTAAAAGTAAGGGAAAAGTAAGAGTATTAAAGATTTGCAACAACAAGAAGTTACAGTAAAATATCAACTGTTTCGCCAATGACCTAATTTGGTTTATATAGTTGGTCATGAACAGTTTCCCAAGTGCTACCTACTGTTGTAAATACACAAAAAAATTCCATCTGGTCCTTAAAATACTGCAAAGTAAAAATGTGAAACAAAATTTTTCCCTCATACCTATATCGTTCTTTATCAAAAAATGACACTACAATATTTTTGATCTTATTAGTCTGCGGTGAAAATAATCTTAAAAATTATAGGAACTTCTTGTGGCTCGTTATTAATTACTCACCAAATCAGGATCAAAAGAGATATCTGCAGGAGTATCAACGAAATCCACTATCAGGTTATGGAGTATACCAGCAGGCTCACGCACTACAATTAAAATAGAACTTTAAAGAAAATACTTTGAAAAAACGTTGGATTAAATTTGTTGTAATTTAATACTCCCTAGATTAAATAACTTACTTTTTACACATTCATATGATTTATAGTACGAACAGTTCTTTTCAATCGCCGCAGCCGTTGGGCTGCGACAAGCAGTGCTCTTGTAATTTTCACCAATGTTATTGTGCAAGGCTGGCCTCAAAACAAAAACCATGAAAGAAAACGAAAGTTTTAAATTTGATTGTTAAGGCAAACGAAGAAAAGACAATAAAATAAATTCATGCGACAAAGACTTCTTTATATAAAAAGAACAAATGCATAATGAAATATGTTAGAAGTTATCAAAAAAGTTATCGAAAAATTACAAAAAATGTACTTCAAGTATGTCACAGCAGGTTCATGAGTGTAATGCCGGATACTTCATTGCTTTATTTTGTTTAATACTAATTTAAAAAATTATATGTAAAACCCATTTTCTCCATTTCAGTGGAGAAACAATGATAATGACATTATGAAAGAAGCAGGCTGGAGCAAGAGCTTCAAAGAGAAAAAACATAGTGAACCTAACTGGTCGCTGGAAAAACAACATATCACTAGCACCTTATATTTTGAAAAAATCTTAAATTTCACAAAAAATGGTGGTAACAATGCTTTGTTCAATCTATTGCTCTCAGCATGTGTATTAAAGAACGACATATCTGTTGGTGACTTGGAATAATACATCGTTTTACCTCATATTTTGAAAAACTGTTAAATTCCAGTTGTCAAACATAAAAATGCAAAATTTAATACCTATATTCAGTCTCTTGCTCAAATTTGTCCTTGTCCTCACTGCTTAATCCACTTTCTATCAAATGAGCCAAATATCTAAAATTCAGGACGCCTTATTCTTCCCTTTTATGACAATTATTCTACTGAATATTATAAACCGAAGTAGAAAACAAACTTTTCTCGGTTTAAACTATGGTTTCAAATTTTTCCTACAAATTTACAGCTTAAACTCAAACGACTGATATTCCAAAAGCTTGTACGAGGGATTTTGACATACCCTTGATTCGTTTTTAACAGTGACTGATAAAATAGAAAAAAAGCTGTATTCCCACGCATCTTTAACTGCCTTATGAACTGATATCGCTGCATAGTTGCGGTAGACTCGCTCTACAATCAGTGAAAGAATTAAAACAGCAAAGAAAATCCCAATATTTTAGGAAAATTCCATTTTCTTCAGGATTTAAATGTTAATGTAATATATCACAGTACCTTGATGATATCAACGATATGCTCGTTGAAGACACTATTGGCGAGAAGGAAAACCATCACGTCATCAAGTTGCAAGCTTCGTGTCCATATATCCAAGTGTTTGTCAAGCAGCCGGCGACGTTCCGCAGTCATGGCAGTGTCCTCCATCACTTCGGTTTTTTTTTTTAATTTAATTAAAAGAATGGAAAATTCAAAGTTTCGTAAAATTACGAAAAAATAAATCAGATTTCGTTAATCTCACAAAATGTCTAATACATTAAGAATTCAGAAGAAATTTCTGCGGATAAGTGATTAAAATATATAGCCACTCTTCACCTGTTCTGTTCAATTTACTTGTGGTCTAAATTTTTTTTCCAAATAGTTTCACTTCACTTCTATATACGAAATTAGCGGTTTTTTCTTTTTCAAGAAATGTCAAAGAAATGTCGAGCTAAAATACGGAGTACCATGGTATAATAATAAATATTCGCTAAGTTTCGAGTGACTATCACTTCTCAACATTTACCCAGCGAATAAAAATAGAACAAAGAAGGACAGATGGCGTACTCGCGCATTTCCAAATAAGCAACTGCGTCTTTTCCGCATCCCACACTGCTCAGCCACATCGATCAGTCACAATGGAACAATGATCGGTCACTCATCGAACACACTATAAATAAAAGGAAGAGGACGAAGACGAGTCGCCACCCCATCCTCTCACCACAAGAGCTAATATTAAATATTGAAGTGAATGTACAATACAGTACTGCATCTTTCTCTTCTCCCTATCCATAAATAAATAGGATTCGAACGACTGAATAAAAGAAAATAATAATATCGACTGGAAAATTTTAATGAGTTAAGTGAATAGAGGATGTGATGGTTCCCGTAGCTGACACCGTTGAACAGTTGATATTTCACGTCGTACATATAATCCTTAGCATCAATTTGCATGCTTGTGTGAAACAACATTCAATCTTAACTCAATTCTTTACAGAAAAACAAAATTACGAAACGAATGATAAGAGCGATGTTGTGACAGAATAATGACCTAATGTGAGGAATGCAAATGCTGGATAAATTGAAATCATAGATCTGCGCAGACAGAAAGAATAATGCCTAAGATATTCGGAAAGTAGTGAGATTTTTGACGAAAAATTGGGCACACATCGCAATGAAGTGTAACACAGGATGAATCATTCTTTGACAGTATTTACCATAACTATTTTAGTGAACCGTCTCTCCATCACTTCAAATTGTTCTTGATTTTTTCAGCTTTCGCAACACAATACATTCAGGTGGGAGAAGAAGAGAAGACTCGCAAGTCGATGAGCGCTTATGTCGCTTCTGTGCTATTTTATCACTTCAACTCATCATTTCACTAACTCGCAATCAATCACTGTGCAAGACATTATTGCGTATTTCACAAATCGCTAAGTACATAACAATTACCTTACAGGAAGATAAAGACAATATGGAAGGGATACATACACTACACCATTTAACCGGAACTTTATCGATATCTTTCCGAGATGAATGTTTCGAACTACAAAATGCATTTGATTAGCTTGCGCGCATGTAATTTATGTACTCATCACCCACCAATAGCACGTGCCATCTCCATTTCAACCCATCCAAGTTAGAAATTCAAAATTTCGCGCGGAAATCTACAGGCCTTCTCTGTGTTACAGCCCTGATAAAGATGCTTGCCACGTTGCGGAGTACATACAATGGGTGGGGAGTTATGTCTGGGACTTATTGTGTAGCCGAGATATCTTTCTAAATGACACGTGTGACTTAGATAGTTTACTATATGAGATACACATAGCTTAGGTCATTAATGGACGAAGTGTTAGATGAAATGTACTGTTGAGTAAGTTATCTCGAGGTTTGCATTCGTTTAGATCTGCGTTCAGATTATTCACTTTACATATCTTTTTTCTTTTAATTTGGGATTGGATTTATGTGAAACAAAAAGAAAGTATTGCAAAAACTTTTGTATCCACGAGACAGTGTGTCCTGAATAGCTTTTTTGACGGAATGCGAGAAGACGACCTGAAGAGACAGACGTGGGTTAGGATGTGTGACATATTGGTGTGCACACTACTAACCTTCCACTTTAATCTTAATTGACTGTATGAGGAAAGATCTAATTAGTCGTAAGTATTCATATATTTTACGAAAGAAATATTCGTTACTTCTCAAAAATCGATTTTTTTGTCAGTATGTGTTTTCAGTAAGAATATGAATGAGTCAGATTTTTATGAAAGAGTGCTCAACCTATCGCAACATGCTAAGATCACCTTTTCCTAGACTTTTCATTCCAGCATACTCATCGTATCCCAGTTTTCAACTGTATGAGATTCTTCTGTGTTATGATGATTGCGTTTGAAGTTTTAAGAAAATCTGTTGTATTACACTGTTAGTTGATGTTCTTAGAAATTCTTCTTTTGGAGGATGAATACTTCATCCTACTTATTACAAAAGTAAAGCGTTCAATCTTTTGCAGCATTTGTTGAGTATCTGTTTATACTTACAGAATTATCCGTACAGTAAACGATCTTTTTTTGAATTCAATAAATGCCTGAAGTATCGGCAGCTAAACGTATCAAAAAGAATGATGAAGAAATTGATCAAAATAATAAGAAACGGCTTATTGTTATAATGGAGAAATGCTCGTTAGAGAGTGCGAAGGTTACATATTTTTAACAGCTACAGAGATAATTTCAATGGAATTTTGAGAATAAGTCTCAATTAACTTTAGATTACATGCTAGTAAATATATATTATAGAAGATAACACTATGTTTGTTTATTTATTTTCTTTTAACTGATTTTACATGATAATTTTACTCTTTCAGCAATGAATTTGAATTCGAATTCACATTTTTGCAGGTAGGCAAAGATTATGTGATTCTCTCTAGTGACAAACATGCCAACTTTATTCGGAACCAGAAAAAAGATCCCGCTGATTTTCGGCCAGATATTCTACATCAGGTAGATATTCCATTATTTTAAATGTTGAACGAATGTTTCTTTTCTTTTTCGAATATCGAATTAATTTTTCTGGTCCGTTATATTTTCTTAAATCTTTTGTTACATATAGATTAGTAATTGAATCAGAATTTCACCAAAACTTGTGTCGACGCATCTTTTAGGTTAATACTTGTACTATTTTATATTATTATAAATCTATCCTTCCATGCCTCGAAATCTATCATACTGAAATATCAAAACATTTAAAACCAGAAATTGGATAGAAAAAATTTGACAACATTTGACATATAACAACTCTAAATTATTCACATTATTGATCAGATTTTGTGTGTTGAATTACTTATCACAGTTTTTAAAGGCACCTACTTATCACAATTTCTAATTTATTGCTTGCAGTGTCTCCTGATGCTTCTTGATAGTCCATTAAATCGAGCAGATTTATTGCAAATTTATGTGCATACCGCCAATAACATACTAATCGAAGTAAACCCTCAGATTCGTATCCCGAGGACATTCGATCGATTCTGCGGTTTGATGGGTTCCTTTTATTTTACATACTTTCATTACCAGCTTATTAGCCAAATTCATATCTTGTGTGGTGTTCGTTTTTTGTGTAAAATATAAATACACTATATAAATAAATTAGTCTTTTGAGATTGCATTTTTTAATTTCATAATTCTTAATCCAACTTGCTCAAAATCATTAATTTATAAAATTGGCATTGAATAACTGAGCATTGTTCTATTTTAGTGCAGTTGTTACATAAATTATCGATACGTGCAGCCGACAGTTCAGTGAAGTTGTTGAAAGTGATTAGGAATCCAGTAACCATCCATCTGCCCACTGGTTGTCGGAAAGTGCTGGCATCATATCAAGCATCAGAATACATGACTTGTAGGCAATTTGCAGAAAGCGCTGATAATAAACCCATCGCAGTCGTTATTGGTGGATTTGCGAAAGGAAAAGTGGGCAAATTTGTTATGTTGTTTTCGTCTCGACTAGCAGTACTTCTTAGTCGAGATCAGAATTACCGAATTGTCTTTTCCCTTCATCCACTATTGTAAATTATTGCAATACATCTAATATTGAGAAAGGCGTTTATAGGCTACTGTGGATTATACCGAGGAAGAAGTGAAACTAAGCAATTTTCCGTTGAGCGCTGCTTTGACATGTTCTAAACTAACATCCAGTTTCGAAGAAGTGTGGAAAGTTGAAGAAGAGAACCGATAATAGGTACCTAATGGCGTATGTTAATGTTTCTTTCAAGAGATTCCTATTCGCTGTTTCGGATTTTATATTTTATGAAAATTGCAAGTAGAATAAATCCGTAGTTCTTCAACCCCTCTTAAATTTTAAGTTGATGATTTTCACTTTCTCACTCAATCTTTTAGAGGAATGTGAGATTCTGACCCATACGATTTGGCCTAATGGTCAAATCTGGTCATGAATTTGCCTTTTTTATTAAAACTATCTTTTAGAATCAGTTATCAGTTAAGAGGATGTTTGTGCAGTACTGTTACATTATTCTTAAAGTGCAATTTGTCGTGCAAATTTTTTGATGATTGGCATCGACAAATAGCTGCAATAATGAGTTGATTGATCGAGAATTTGTTCTTTATATATGTTATATGATAGTTATTAGAGAATATCCTTTAGTTGTTTAAATTTTCGTTGTAGACAGTTGAAAATGTACTAGAATTTTATCTTTTCTGCATCGGTTTTTTACTTAGGATTTATTACCATCATAGTTGATCCTTTGAAGCCGATTTGAGTTTACTTTCTTACGAGCAATTTTCTTCGACTCTGATTTTTTCGTTGAATTTTCGAATTTTTATATCAGTTATATCATCAATCATTGAAAATAGGTCAATCAACTTACAATTCGATTATAATTCAAAAAATTATAAATAATAGAGGAATGTTTCTGCTTTGATTAAACAAAATTTGTTATCAATTGACATCTAACTCCTAACTATTTATAGGAGTATTGTATATCATTATATGTCATCCACTTGTTAGAAGAATTTTAAGACAATTACATTTATTTTCCTTTGCCCTGCATAAATGCAAAAATGTTGCAATAGTTCTTGGTCAGAAACTATAGATAATGATAATGCGAGGAACGCTTTAGTACATAATTTTTAAGTAATATTATTGCTGATTGCAGGTATATGCGCGTGGGTTCGAATATATGCATGATATGAAGCTTTGGTTGATATGAAGTTTTCTGAAATCTCTTCACAATTCCATTTTCTAAGAATACTGAACGAATATCCACTTACAATATTCTCTTGTTGTTGCTTGAATGAATTCGTGAGTTTTTTCATTATTAATTTTTATTTTTGTGTCCGTTATTCTTTGTGATTGCATTTGTCTAATTAATATCTGTCATCACTTTGTGAGTCAACTTTTCTCAGTTGTCAATAGTTGTAACCGTGATAATTTTCTGTTTATTATCAGTTTTATAAACTTGAGAATTTGGACAGTCGTTCTTAATAATCTTAGCCATTTACAAAACTTCGATCTATAAGTTCGATCTGCAAATCCAAAACTTTCCTTTACAATAATTTGTAATGTTCGTGGTATTTTTTTTTCATTTTATTCATTTTTGAATCGAATCGAAGTGCAAATAAATAGTGTTCTTTGAGCATCATAAGTTATATATGTTTCAAAGTATGTTCAGGTATACTACATTACAGGATTGCTTGTAGTGGCATATATGCTCAGAGATAAAATCCTAATCTATGCACTTTTTACAGACATCTTATGGATGCAATATCTTTTCATCATGTTGCACGTGTTTCATAACATTTTAGGCTGTTTGAACTGAATAAACTTCATATTACTGAGTAATTCTCTTGGCAACTTTAAATTCATGAGGCTGCTCCGATTTTTCTTTCGCCTGTTTTGCATCTTTGATTAGATTGACAGACTCTATCAGTTTCTGACAGCAAAATTTTCCATGGCCAGCAAACTCGGTATCTATTGTTTCCCTTAGTGATGGTTTGTTTGAACAGATTTAGAGCTTTTTCATCGTCTTGTGCATTTGGTTGCTCTTGGATCCCTATTAATTCTAGTTCCCAAAACTGATCGATATCTGGATGTGTTGTAACAGTGGTCACACTGATCGAATTAATTCTGTCAGAATCACTATCAATTTGATTAGAACTGCAAGTCATGTATCCACTACCTGTTATTATAGGACCAACCTTGGTGGAGATAATGTAGAATCCAGATGCCATATTGCGAAGCTTGTGCGGTGACATAAATTCAAAGAAGTAGTCGGCTCCAATTAGTATGTCTGGACGTCTCCAGTATCCTCCTGTCTCATCCAGTTGCCATTAGTTTATGGTCGAACTGTGAGGATTTGACTTGATAACTTGTAGTTTACCAGTCAAATAATCTAATGTGCAGGCGTCAATAGTGATAATTCCAGATTCTAATGTTTTTATCCCCAGTTTTACCTTTGTAATTTGATAGAATTTTGGAATTTCGTTACCAAAAGAGAAAAGCTTTAAATCTTCCTTTTCGGTTCCGTTTAATTTTAATCGATCGACTAGTTTCTTTGACACAAAGGAGGATTGCGAACTTTGATGATTGATTGATTTGTCGAATTAGTGATGATAGCCGAATTCGTTTCTTCATCTTGATCAATGTTGAGTAAGCCATATTTTATATAACACAAGGCCGTTTTATGCTGGTGTTTGCAATGGAAACATAGACGTCTCCTTTGATTGCAATTGTGTGTTGTATGCTCCATCCAGAAGCAATTAGTGCATGCTTTACCTTTTTCAGGCGTTGCTTGACCGTGGGGTAATTGGGACATTCGTTTCTTAATGGTTTTTATTACAAAATGTGCAAGGTCTTTTTTCCTTGCTAATCTTTGAATTATTGTTTGATTGGGAGTTCTTTGCCTTAGTTGGTTTGAATTGTTTTGTTGTGAATAAGGCGGAGGTTTCTTCCTTCTTACTGAAGTGAGACGTTCTCTTTGGAGTTTGTTCCTGACGGAGTTTTTGGCTCGTATTTATCTCTTCATTTCTCTGGACTAATTTCATTAGAAACTGTCGAAGGTTACCTACTGTCCAAGTTTCTTTTTCTTCCTTTAATTGATAGACGTTATCTAAGATCTACGGTGGCAATTCAATAGTTATTTCTATGCTGGAGTATTCTAAGTCTTCACCTATTGCTTCTAAATGTCGAAGGGTTCCTTCCATCGCTTCCACAATTAGTTTCCATTCTTTATCGTTCCGTTTGATACAATGGAATTCGTCATATAATAATTTTTCTATACTAGCAGATTTTCCGAATTTGTCGGTTAAAACCTGCCTTATTAATTATAGTTTTTTGGAGCTACATCGAACCTCTTACTGCTTCTAATGCTTCTTTTAAATATGAAATTAAATAAGTGAGCTTTTGAATAGTTGGAATTTCCTGGAGATGTACAGCTGCATTCCAGAATTCACGCCACAGTTTTGGATTTCCACTAAAGATTGGTAGTGGTAACTGTATAAGTGTATTGTTGAATGATAGATAGGTGAAGGTGTCTCTTTAGTAACCATCTCAAAATCATCGTGATATGAACTTAAAGTGATAATTGCTTCCTTACCACTATTAATTAAGCTTAAAATACCTTGCTTATCATCGACCATGTTCTCATACTTTTCTTCTTCCTCCTTTTTCTTCGTTGCTGTCGTAGTTTGTTGTATGAGGTCTAGCCATTTGGTTGATTGTTTCCAACATACCAACGTACGTTTCGAATCGCTTAATTTTATCCTTGACGATTCGTTTTTTCATTCCACATTGCCTTTTTTGTTTTTCCAGCGGTTGATTTCGGTCTGGTGGCGTCAGGTCAAGTTTCTTGATATCTTCAAGGAGTGTAATTATCCTTTCGATTGTTGGTTGGGCAGACTTGCATAAGGAGGTCGACATTGTAGTTCCCGGCTCGTGGCACCAATAAATTGTAGCGAAAATAGATTGCCTTGGTTGAAATGTGTGGACAGTAGGAATCGTTTGCGCGTTTATTAGAACCTCAAACTTGGGTAATTAAACTATAGTAAAGACACGATATTAAACACAAAAAACGAGAGGCACAAAAATAAACCAAAACCATAACCCCAAAGAAGAAGAAGTAGAATGAATGAATAATGATGAATGAATTGATGTATTATATAGGCAAGTATGTGCGTATTATAACGCGGGAAAATAAGGAAAGTTATTGGAGGATATAAGAGCAAAGGAGATCATGTAATACAATAATTGGAGGCAAGGATGGGAAAGGATATGGAGTACACGATGACTGTGTTATTTGGTTTAAACAAGAACATTAACATTGACACGTATTAACATGTATTAAGAGACAGTAATATTCCTTATTACAATGAATATATAAAAATATATATATAATATATCCATAAACATTTGATCATTTATAATATTCTTGAAATTTCCGACTTTCGCGACAATAAGATTCCTTTTCCTATTATTGGAAAATATCGCAGGCAGAGTTGACCATTAGATTGCTCCTTTTTTGTTGGTAATAAGGAAAATTTGATAGGAATTTGATTAAAACTGTAGTTTAGTAAAGAGATTTGATTCTTCGAACCGAATAGAAGTGCTTCTCTTTTTGCAAACATAAGAAGCTGAGTGAACAAGAAATCTCCTTTCCAAATTTTAATCGGGAATATAAATTTAAGTTTTTAGACAGGAAGAAATTGCATATTAAATGGTTCACCAATTACTTTATTAAGATATTTCGGTTATTCCGACACAATTCGAGCATTCTTTTGTTTGTTTATTTAGTATTCATTGTTCATATTCGATATTAATGGTTTGTTCATGAATTAAAAATATGTCAAAATAAATTGTTCTATTACATGTGAAATCCAGGAACAATATGCGTTTGCTTCTGATTCTGTTTGGAGGAGATATAATTGCGGCAAAGAATTTGTTTTCTAAAGATGGAAATATACTACTTGCAATAATATTTAGACATCAATCTCTTTTAAAGATATAAATTGTTCACTTTTGACCTTTGTATGGAGGTCGCAGGACCAGAATATGTCTTCCTTTAGATTTATACATTTTTATGTTAGGAATAAAAAACACTCGGGAAAATGTTACTTCTCAGAGTATAATTACTTTTTCCTTACAATGAATGTCAGGCTAACGAGCAATTACTGGAAATTGACTAAATGTTTTGTGTAACACGCATATACGCTCATCTCTTAATTTATTTGGGAATGAAGAAGGTACTGTTTCAAGATCATAATCGTTGATTCCCTTGTATAATTGAATTGAGAATTGCTTTCCTCTATTAGTTGATTTCTAATGCAAATGATGTATACTGAAATTATTGTAAATACCACTGTAAGAAGTTTCTTCCCTTGAAAATTAAATGAAGTGCAAACATGAAATAAGTAACGACAAAAATGAAATAGCAACATGTGATAATTGCGAGAGACAGCTGTTTCCGCAGTCCCAATGTTGTCATTGTTATTTGTTGCTGTGTCATTTGCGCATGTTTACCGGACGTGTCATGAGAAGTTGTCAGTCTCATTACTGATGAGATTGGTTTCACGATATCCACGTCTGTAGAATGGAATCTCAGTTAACTTTCATAATATCATTTTGTTTAACTTATAATATCCTTAAACTGACTTTAAAAAATGAAATAAATTTTACATCCTATTCATTAAAACTTACCATCAGGAATAATATTTATGAATTGGGCATTGGTAATATCAACGTATTGAGTACGATATGTTGGTATCATTAGATCAACTAATAGGACGCAGGAAACATGCAAAAAAGTAACACACAACCATAAATCTTCCAAGGTTAGAATACTTTCTGTTTTGCGGACTGATTGCTAAATGAAAATTAATTTGAAATTGTATGAACTGAATTGGATGTAAACAAGTTCAGAAGTAGTGATTACTAATCGAACAAGGTGCTGAGTATCGAAATACAAATCCATCGAAAGGACGCTTGAGAAGTTTTTACTATCAATTGTTAATATTGGATCAAATTTAGTATTTTCAATCAAACTTTATATTTTCAATTTAACATTTCCAATAGTCATACAATATTTTCTATAAAAAATACTCAAGCTAAATTACCATGAAAATAATGCACACGAAAGCAGATATAGTAACCAATGTATGGACTTTACGGCGCCTGTACTGTGCAAAAATAACAACGCAAAAAATGACTGTGGAAGGAAGTATGTTAACAACCATTGATGAGAACCATAATTTTGGATAACTCGCAATAATCCTTACTTCTTTGAATGTCTCTAAAATTTTGAAATATTTGCAAAACTCTCCCTATAGTGATCGTAATTTTTTGTTCCTTCAACTTACTTACTTATCAGATTCAATTATTCACGTTTACAGTGAATGCATTTTTGAGTAAATTTTGAAAGTTATTTTCAATTCACAAGTGGAGCCGAATCTCAGTCTCGTGTTACTTCATATGTCAGCTTTATGACTCAAAGAATCAAATATTTGGTTAATAATTAATTAGTGAAAGTTTCATTTTTGATTCTATCAAATTGATCAATATATCTTTTGTCACTTTGACTGTCAAAAACTCACCAACATTGACCGAAACTTTTGAGATTTCTTCTATATTACGCAGATCCTGGAAGTCACGAAGAAAAATACGCTCATCTGAAAGGAAAAATTGACAAAAATTTGGAGAAATGAAAAAAGTTTCAGTACAGCTTTTTATTTATCCGTCTGCAAAAGTGCATGTAAATTTTATAGACAATTAAAGACCTCCAATATTTGATATAACAATCTCGCATTGGAATAACTCGAAAGGATGCCGCCAAGTTTCGAATGAACAAGGGAGATCCACAGAGTATCTGAAATAGTGTCGCACTCAGTGGTACTACAAATATTGTCTGTTGAAAATCCACCATAAAAATTCGAAATGTGAAGTGGAAATTTTACATTAAAAGTATTTGTAGATATTGATGCCTTTCTTACTAATAATTTGATTTGAATTTGTTTGTCAAGTAACACAAACTGTATTAAAACTTTCATTTGGAACTGTCAGTACTCATTTTTCATTTATCATTACACAAAATTACTCAGTGTAATTACACGTACTCAGTTCACATTTCAATTATAAACAAATTATGAACCGGTAAAGTGCATCCACGATGCCAATTAATGGATCCAAATAGACAACAATATTAACCGGAACAGAGGGATACGTTACAATTTCCGGAAGCCATGGATGATACTCTGTAGGCATTTGAAATCGGTTTTTTAATTCACGGATAGTGAGCCTTTCATCGGTAAATGTAACACCGAATATTATTTCCATATGAATTTTGTTCTGTACAGAATAAAATCCAATTTAAGAATGAAAATAGATCGTGTTTTTTGTTAGTTATTGCTATTTTTCTCGACTATTGCTACTCATTTTCCACTTTCTCCTTATTGGAACATCAGAGAAACTGACGTATCACCTGATCATCTTAATACAGAACTTTAGTAGTACCTTTTACTGATATACCATCTGATCATTCTAATGCTAAATCCACGTGATATCTTTTTTACTCCGCACTTAATTTTAAAATTTTGAAAAATCTGTTACATGATGAGGTTTAGTTGAAATGATCCTAAGATCAGAATTAAGAGCAAAAAATGTCCCATTGGCATCGGTGACACGATTGTTTCGTTCTTGTGGTCTAACTGACGCATAATAATACTTGTATTTTCGAGCTAATTCCCCATATTCTTCCGCTGTCAATCTGGCAAATTTCAAAAAATGAAAATAACTTTAGTGCAAAAAACTTGAATATATTCATCAAAATGATGAATTGTGAATTTGGAAAATTCATTAAAATATTTTAGTTCCAATTTCGAATTTGATTTTTGACATGCAACTTGATATCTAGTATTCAAAGTTTTTTTCTCAACCATATAATAATTCAAAATTGCATAGCACTTCAAGATTATTTAACTACGTTTGAAAAAGTTTTTTTCTCATCAGTCAGAAGTTATCAAAAGAATGCTAAAATAATTAAAATCTTAATTAGAAATTCCAATATACTGAAACAGTGTTCAAATTTATTGAAATTTGTGAGAAAATGATTTCAATCTTACCCGTAAGTAGCGTGCAGAAAAATAAACACTGAAAGGCAGCTACAATTCATAGACAACATTTTGTTGACTGACAACATTTTCCACGAATCATTCCTTAATAACGCCTGAAAAAAAGAAACATGAAGCGCAAAAGCTACACACCGGGTGGAAACGACAAAAAGTGCTTGGAGTGCGGGGAGTGCGGGATCGAAAGGTGGGAAGGAATAATTGTTTCCATCATCAGAGAGATTTCTCTTTTTCTCTAATTGGGTAGAAAAAAAGGGAGTGGGAGAGAAAAATGAGCAGATGCATTTTTGAAAAGTTAGTATTAATGGTAATTTCATGAGATAAAACCTGATTTAGGTACTTTCCCAGTTGTTTAGCCGATAACACTTACCAACTTTCACAAGTCCAGAAAGAGAATGAAATCTGAAAAACGGGCATGCACTCTTCAATCACCATTACCACTCATCATCCAGAACTTATTGGAAGAATGCCAAAGTAATTAAAAATTCTTGGCTTAGCGTCTTATACGAGATTAAAAATATCACCAACACTTTTTGATTTTTTGAAGTCGTCAGATTATTACATGCCACAAAACCTTATTTCCTATTTTTCATTTCATTATTTCGTCAATTTCTCTTCAATTTCTACTCATTCAAAAATCCAACAAAAATTTATTCACATCTTTCAAATAATCCTTGTAATTAAATAAAGGAAAAAAATAATAATTCAAATAATCTTTGTAATTAAATACAATGATGCGGGAGCAAAGAAAGTTAAAGGAAATGATCATTTGAATGATCTGTAGATCCATTTCAATAACTTTCAATTTTCATACAAAAATTTTCACATTCACGAATTCTATTTCTTTTGACAAAGGAATACCATAACTTCAATCGAATTTCGCATTAAAAAATATACCATTCAATTCAGAGAATATAAAAAATCATCCCTTAATACTGTAAAAAAAGAATTGATTTTTACTGGAATAAAAAGACTCAGTTTTAAATTAAGAGATATCCATTAGTATTTGAAATATACATGTATATGAAGAACAATAATGCACACATAAAAGCATTGCAGGAATTTATAAAAAATGCATGCTTTCAAGTTTTAAGTAGTTCTAGACCTCTGTGAAGTTTATATTTCAAAAGATTCCAAATTGATAAATCTTATCGATATTTTTTTCATTTAAAAGTTTATCTTTTCCCTTATGTACCATTTGAAATATAATTATTATTAAATTTTTTGGCATAAGTAAAGAAAAAATGTTTTTACATTTTAGATTAGATGATCTCTTCTTTCATAATGACATCAATTTTTCTCTCTCAGCCGTAAGTAGTAGCTGATAAGAGATAGTGTAGTGATAGATCTAGAATTTCTTGATGACAAATGACCTTCACAATTTCCCATTTACCCTAAATTATGTTTATTGCCTGATACTCTTCATAAGTACTCTTTAATTTGTGCTACAGTACTTTAAAATAATTTCTTGGCATCGGAAAAATTAGGTTAGCATTGGAATTGTTTGACAGCTATGAAGATAAATTGCATGTGTGAAGCAATTTGTAGCGTATGGAAAACAAACGGCATCAAATTCAATTTCTTGACAAACTCAGTTGATGGATGTTCTCATTAAAGAGTCACATCAGCTAAAATAAGAAGAGATTATCCTAAACACTTCTTTAAAACTGTCATAATTAGTTCAGATGTATCATTGACCTGAGCACTGAAAGTTCTTCGAAGAGTTTAAGATCGTTATTTTCCAAATGTTGATGTTTTATGCCATTAAATATTAGAGGATCTGAAAATATTTCAGTTAAATGACGACTTTTAATAATAATACAACTATACAAAGAAGTTAACCACAATTAATTATTTTTCTGTGCTTAAATTAAATAGCTTTTCGTGAACAAGGAATTACATTGAAATCTTTTTTTGTTTATTTTAAGGTTGGAATCTTAAGCAATGCCAAAAAACAGCAGAGTAATAACTGCGAGTAACAAATTAACTTTTGGTGAATTATGCAAATTCCATCTTTTTATTTTGCTTACGCTTTGAATGTTACCATTATAAGTACAGAAAATTGGCACACAGAGAATTTTATTGCACTGAGACGGAGCATCTTAAACTGAATTGTTTCTTATACGGAATTATGGATTATGGAAAGTTTCAGTGAAATTCTAAACAAACATACAGGTATGACAGCTTTGTAAAACACAAATTTCAAGCGGAAAAATATCGCATCGCACAAAAATTTCTTTCATTATTCATTGCAACAAACGATGAAATAAAATTAAATCGGCTTGAAATTTATTGAGAAATTTTCAAACCTCGAAAAATTGGCAATAGCGATGATTGCAAACCATGTTTCAATGATTACTAAAATTGCTTCCACACAAACGATGACAAATTCGATGAATAAAACATAGCTTTGAAATAAAGCCCAATAAACACAAAGTGACAGCGTTAGCACATTTAAAAGAAGAGCAAATGATAAATACCCACTCGTCTCAGTGAGATTCCCTTTGCGCGCTGGAAATAAATTTAGGATGAAATTGGTATTGCAAATGTAAAACATCATCAATGAATGTTCTTTTCCATGTATAATATGTAAATCAAAGCATATTTAATAATTTCTGGCTTAGCATCGAGTTTGTATCATTTTTAAATACGAAAAGTTTATAAAGCATAACATGAAAATTATAACCCTTCAATTATTATATCATAAGCTAAAATTTTGGATGAAAAAAAAACTTTGATTGAATCCAATAAATATTTTTGGAAGGACAAAAATGCTCAACCGTTCTTTACAATTATAAAAAGAACAGTTCCGTACATTCTAATCATTTTACAGCACTTTTGTGAACAAAAGAAAAATATTACCCCAATACAAACGCATGGCCTCATTTGGAATGAAAAGAATGATCAGCAAAAGTTCACAAATTTTAGCATTTGTCGCATATGGTAGTATTGATACTGTAATTCACTATTTTTTTCATGTAACAAATGAAATGATGAAATGAAAATCCAAATTTCCACTTCAGAAATTTGACAGTAATTGAAAGTTTGAAGCTAAATAAGATTATTATGCTAAAATTCGCGCTAAATTTTTTGATTAGTCCTTTAGGATAAATTGGTTTATAAAAAACTCATATTTGATTCGATAAATTCAAAATAATCCTCTTGCGAACTTAATTTTAAGCTAAAAATTGAAGAGAAATAACATTTCTAATGAAATTCAAAAATCAGTTGTACTAAAAATTAATAAGGAAAAATTGGGAGGGAAAATTTTATCACCAAATGAAATGAAGAGAGAATATGTGAAACAACAAATAATAATAAACTTGAAAAAATCCATTTCATACGCATTTTTCTATTTCTTTCTGTCTTTTTTTGCACTAAAAATCAATGTCTGCTTATTCGATAAAATTTTAAATATTCTTTAATATAGATAAAAGTAAGAAGTAGGAATAGAATTACACTTACTTTTGAAGAAATATAAAAATAAAATAATTGCAACAAAAATGCATGATATAGGACGATTGAGGTACAGAATAATTTGCAATGGAAGCGATGATCGCTGAAGGAAAATTGCGCATTAGTTCAAAATTGAAAAATGATAAATAAATTCAGTAAATTGAAATATGTAAATAACAACAGTTTTCTTCTAACATTAACCGATGTAATGCAATTTTAAACATTTTCCCGATTTCATAAGAAAAATGAAATAATGTCTGAAGATATTTGAGAGCAGAAGTGTTGAAATTCGTTTCCTCAGACTGTTTACTCTATTTCTCCTGCACACGATGTTTTTCTCATTAAAAAAACAATAAATTAATTGAAATTCAAACTGTCCAAATGCTTACCACATTCGAATTAATCATTCTATTCTCAAATGACACAATTGGGAGATGGTTTGGAATTATTTGGCCAGAATAGTTTGTTGCCTGGGGCAACATCCATGCATGTAATTGCAACGTTGTGCAAAATTACTGTCTTAGCTTATTATAATCATTCCTAAATAAATGAAAAAGATTTTTTTGAGATCAAAATATAAATTAATTTTTATAAATTTTATTATTCGAGACTTATCTAGTTTTGTTTGAATAGCTTATGCTTACGGTGATTGTATCTTACAATTAATTATAGAATATCATAGACATGAAACAAAATTTACACCTTCTAGTTTAACAATTTGCAGTCACAAAATAAAATTAAAAATATCTTTGATATTAAAAAATGTTATCTGAACTTTCTTTTTTTTGTGGAAAGATAACTCTTCATTTTTTTTTCGAATTGAGATAAAATCTGTCACTTTTTGAGGTAAAGATGCGAAATCATTATTGACAAAATGTGAGGTCAGATTTGGATTATGTTGAAGAGCGAAAGTGTTCCAAATTTTATTTTGATCTGTCATGACATTTCATTCAAATCGTCCCCGAAATGTTTGTTTTATTTCTTGAAATAATTCTGGATCTGGAATTTGTTGATACTATGACGGATTTCGAGGGGAAAATAGTGCAGAAAAGTTTAAATGTTTTCACAAATTGCATTCACCCTCCACATTCATTGAAATAAACTTTTGAAGAAACTTGTAGGAACAGCAAAGTGGACAACAGAAAGCATCGCTCAGTAAATGAACGTGATAAATGGACAGTCTTGATGTGTTGATCACATTGTGTAAGCAAATGATACACATATGTATCTGATTTAAATGCAAAAGACAAAACCATTTTATGTTCGGACATTTATTTGTAGACGAGTGCTTAGCTTATTTGATATGAATTCAAATTTTATAGCTTGAAATTTGCATTTAGTTCTTGTTAGTTTGAAGCAAATTCTTTCAAAATGAAGAAGTGTTTGGAATGAAAATCGCATTTCATCTTTTTTAGTGCTTTTCTTTTCCCTTACTGTCCCATTCTTTCAAAGTATTTCAAAGTCATTGAAGAACGACAGTGTAAACTTTTAGGAAAATTCCGAAATTACTCAAAGTAAATAGCTTGCATGCGGAAAATGATAGTTTTCAGTTGCATTGGACGCAAATCTTTGCTGATTGCTTTAATGAAAAAACTTTTTCAGAATGAAAACGCGATTTTTTTTAATGTTTTCTCTGACGCTGTAAGTTTCCGAAATTCTACAATTTTTTAAATTCTCCAAAAATTATTTGAAAATTTGCATTGCAATGAATTTCTGCTGATTTTTTAAGATGTGAAAAACATGAAGTTGAAACTGTTCGGTACACAGTTAAACGATTTCAGCATTTTCTTGTAACATTTACTTTTTCTACAAAAAAAATTCGTTGAAGCAATTGATGAGAACAACCGTCGAATTAATTTGCTGGTCGTCCCTAACATTTTTTTTTTCAAGTTATTGGGTATTAAAAAACTGAATAAAATCTATAGTGCCCAATACCAATTAGTTTAAAAGTTTTGAGACATTCATCCTTATCAAATCTTTCTTATAAGGAAACTTTAATATAAAATACGATATTCCAGATTACTGTCGACCATTTGTGCAGTTGTAGTTGCCAAAGAAGTCATTCAAAAAGACATTGGTCAAGTAAGTAAGCAAATATCTCCCGAACAATTAGCTTATTCGGTATTTTCACAGTGCTTCTTCCGCCTATTAAATGAGTTTTTATGAGTTATCAATTTTAATTTATCGTTGTTATATCATTTCAGGGAGTAGCAGTTTCTAACACGCGCGCGCACCGTTTCAACCAACAAAATCAACTGCAATCACCAACTAATAATCAATTGCAGTACTATAATACCGATAATCAATCAGTACGAAATAATATTGACGACCGATCAGTATGGGATGATAGTGATAACCAATCAATATGGGATGATAGTGATAATCATTCAATATGGGATAATAGCGACATTTACTGGAACAGTAACAATTCATTACTGATTGACCAACTGCAGAACAAGCTATGGAATCATAAAAACAATGATAGTGACCAGCCGTGGAATCGTGAAAGCAATAACAATAACAGGCACTCAAAGTGGAATAACAACAATAATAATAATAATAGACTATCATCAAGTCCTAATTGGAATAGGAATTGGCACAGTAATAGATGGAATAATAAGAGACGAAATCCATCGGGAAGAAGTAGCCACCGGAGTTTTTGGAATAACAATTATAAGAGTGGATGGAAGCACCAGAATAAATGGAAGAGCAAGAACAATAATCTAAATTGGAGAAGCAGAAATGACAAAATGAAGCAGATGTGGAATTACCTGTGCAACGATAACGATCACCGCTACCACCAAAAATACCACAAACAAAACTATCGCATGCAACCATATTTGTATTTTGTGGGTGGTTGTTGCAGACGCACCTGTTGTGATCACAGTGACATCACATATAATAGGTCTTATGAGATTTACAATAATGAGCAGTACAATAGTCCTAACAATGAGGAGGTCAGTAATCTTTCAACGAAAGAATTAATGAAAGAAATGAGCCTGATTGACAATATATGAGACTTCGTAATTGTGAAAATTTCAAAAAACCATAAGTAATTAATATGGAATTTAAATAATTCAAATAATTTATTCTGTCAGGCAAATCGTGAAATATTATATTTTAATTTGTTCATAGTTACAAATAAAAAAAACAATCGTAACAGTTTTATCTTTGTTCGTCGACAAAATAGGGATTTTCCGAAAGAGTTTAAAAGCAAAAAAAGTAAGAATAAATTCTAAAAATATTGCGCATCGGAAGCAGACAGGTTTCGATTTAAAAATTAATCATTTTGTTGAAAGACATGAGTTGCTTGAAATTCAACATGCAACATTTATCTAAAATTTAGAAATGAAATTGTGAATCAGGAAGTTTTTAAAAAATCAATGAAAAAAGTGCAACTTCAAAATGGAAACTGGATTAAATGTGATGATTGCGCCGTCAGCAATTATCACACTCAAACATCTAAATTGACAATGCAACTTTCTATTCAATTTGATGGAAGTGAAAATTTTTAACTCTATCAATACTTGTAAAAACCAAACTTTCACATTATGAGTAAAGTGACGAGTAAATAACTAAGATCGACCAGTTAGAAAGTGAGTTCGATGATTTTGATGCATTCTGAGGGATCGTGTAAATGATGAAATGGTGATATCACAATGACATTATTGTTTGTGCATTTTGTATTATTTCAATCGGATCATCTATTACATTGTCATGAATTAACATTTACTTTTCAACATCTATGCCCGAGGATATTCATGGTACACATGAACATTCTCGGGAAAGATGTTGAAAATCAATCGTACGAGATGTTGTATGCTCATATAGCAAAATTTCTTTTGGCAGATTTCTTCGCCATACTGAATGAATAATATATTTTTCATCAAAATAAAAGTGCGAATAGCAAATATCATAAATTGTATTGCTATAGCTTTATGTAAGAATAAAATGTGCATTTGATATGGCTTTCGTCTACCAAAACAGCGGAATATTGTGGTCTGAGCTTTTAGAATAATGCCTTAGCCATTATTCATGCTATCAGTCAATAATGGTGTCTGAAAAGCTTGGCTCAATGCTTGTTGAATGAAAGCAGCATGTGAAATATAATGGCATTCCAGAAATCTTTTTAATTTTCAAATCGATTGCATTTCTGTGAAAATTTACTACCCGAATCGATATGAATTTTTAAACTTGTTATAAAGAACTTCATCTCGAAATCTTTGTGGAAAACTAATCAAAAATTCAAAAAAAAAATGAAAATTAATTGCGTTATCATAATCATATACGTGGAATAAGAAAGAATTTTTCGAAATTTCAATATTTTGAAAAACAAAATTTCTAACATACATTTACTATAATTTTTTTCTAACATACATTTAACATACATTTACTTCAGACCAGATTTTATTCCACGTATGTTAATTCGTGTTTAGATATGTAAACAAAATTAATCGTTGAACATTGCAGCCTACCAAACCCTTAGAACTGCTAAAGCTCAACATCTCTGAAAACTTCATTTCAGAAACAGACGACAGGAGTGGGACAGGGAAGGACAACAGAGACGTACACATATCAAGCAGCCGAACCATCGTCGTCACCACCACTCAATCAAACAAATGATGCGACCCGAAGGCAGACAAATGCGATGCTTCGATTTGTTGATTTTTGTACAACTTGACGCTTACTTTTTATTCATTCAATTTCTTACACTTCATGTAATTTCAATTTAATAAATAAATCTTTGAAGTAGGCGTTTATCAACATTATCTGTTGTTGTTGTTGTACTCCACAAAAAATGATATCTTCAAAATTTCTTAAAACATCGAGTTATCCGATGACCTTTAGATTATATCAGTTTATTGAAGAAACGCAATACATTCTCACTTTTAAGTCCTTTCCATTTATTTTGCATAAATCATTTATCACATGCTACAATCGAATTGACACGTTTTTTTAGAGAAAATGATATTTCTTGTATTGCGTCTGATTTTCCATCAATTTTTTCATCTGATACACACTCATACCTATCCTCCTTATCACAGTTTCCTTATCATCTTGTATAAATTAGCAAAGTTTTGATTTGGTCTAAAACTGTTAATTACCTGAAATTATTAGTCATAAAGTCATAATTCATCTTTAAGTCGTGTCACATTATTTTATGAGACAATAGTGTCACATGTAATATTGCATGTTTATTATGAAACAGTCATGAAATTTTTTTCCGTTATCAAGCAGTCAAGTGATTGTCAAACGATTAAATTTTTTAATTTTTTAGCAATTTTTTTTCTTTTCTTTTGCAATTTCTCTAATTTGCATTCATTCATCGCTTGAAAATCAATATGAGTGAAAGAGAAGTGAAAGGGGCACAGATGTTAAATTGCTTTAATAGTTGAGTTGTTAAGAGTATTAAAAGTGACATCTATTTTCATTTGATAGAAAGCGCTCAGGCGTTGCTACTCCTTCCAATTTCCATTTAAGTTAATTTTCGACAATGAAATAAAATGAAACTGATTTAACGACAACGTACATTTCATTTTATATAATAATGAGCTTTCTTCTTATTTCAACTCTTCCCATTCTATTTACACTGTGCTTCTCCGCTAATATTTACATTTATATTCAAAAGAGATTTTCTAATTTTGTTCATTTTTAGAAGGATAAGAAGAAAAAATTTGGTCTCAAACTTTACGGATGTAATAACTTTTTCTACCTTCAAAATTTTTAGTAAAATGATTCGTTTTACTATCAAATTTTATTTCAAATCTATGCCAAGGTCAAAATTCTATGACAGGCGCCAAATAATATATGAGTAGTGATAAAAGATTGGATGGCAATATCTTATGTTCCCCGTATTTATTATTATTTATTTAAATTATTATATTTTAAAGCCTTAATTAGTTATCATTTTATTTATGCATAACATATTCTAATTGCTATCTGTTACATCGAACATCACATTGCGATCACTGAAGTCATAGTGTGAAAATTTATTTGTTGCGATAGCTCCAGCGCAAACCAATGAGTGTATATTAACAAAGAAAGCATTCATCGTTCACAGTGAAGCATCTGATGGCGCTTGTCTCGAAGCGTTTGTCTCGAAACAAACTGCTAAGCTTATTGATTGTAGCCAAGAGAAAAGATAGCTCTTTGTTGTGGAAGAAACCTATTCATTTTAGTTACTTTTCTTAAATATGTAAGAATGATTAACGGTATAAGTTAGTTTACAGTCTAATTCCTATCATAGAAGTGTAATCAAATACCTCCAATTGTCCATTCATAAAATTAGTCAGCAATGGTTGTTATGAATTGTTAGGAGAGCCTCTCAGGTAATTTAGAGCTTATTAGCGAAGGGCTTTCTTCTGGAGAGGTTTGATTTTATTTGTAAATGGTGGGTTAGTAATGTTCAATTATTGACGGTGAAGTTGCTTGCTTGTTTGGTTGTGGCTCAGGGAACTTTTTCCGGACTATTTATTGGTACAATCCGTGATCGTTTCCTTTCGGTTAATTGTGTAAAACACGAGATGACTGTGAACTTTATTCTTGCAAATAGGGTTATACAGACAAAATAGTCTGAGTGGAAACTTGGATGACGCGGGGGGAGAACAATTGTATGATAAAGGTTTGATGAGGTTGACTGTTGTGATGTATAGAGCCA
The DNA here is from genome assembly GCA_900537255.1 of Acanthocheilonema viteae. Taxonomy (NCBI): domain Eukaryota; kingdom Metazoa; phylum Nematoda; class Chromadorea; order Rhabditida; family Onchocercidae; genus Acanthocheilonema; species Acanthocheilonema viteae. Next base: position 35,538 of record UPTC01000482.1, read on the forward strand.
CCGAGAGTGATTTTGGAAACAGATACCATCCTATCCTATTAATGATGAAGGATTTATATATGGACCCCTTTGGGCGGTTCCCGATAGGCCAAGGGTTGATTTAGTTAAAATTAGAAAAAGAGACTTACGAAATGGTGTTTGATAATACCGACTAAATTGTCCAAACATATACAAAGATCAAATAAGTCTCAATTATTGGGTTACAATATAAACATAACTATAATTCTGATAAACATAACTATAATTCTGATGAAGTTTACTAGTGATATGATGCATATCGTATAATTGTTAAAATAATTTTATATATTTTGCTGAAGAATATTTAATGAATTTATTTTGATGATTTTGTATTATGGATTAATTTCGGATTTCCCGACAATAGTCCAAAATCGGTTCAGGTGGTAGAATCTCTGAATTAATTTAAATCATTATTGAGTCCAAAATATAAATTATTCAATGTTATCAATTATTTTTCTGACTTGATCAAACACTCTTTTTTGTTTGATTTTTCATTTCGTTGCACTAAAACGAAATTTCTTCAAATTTTTATTAACTTGTTTATGACATTTGTCATTTATTTTCTATATTTTATACATATTCTTTGAATTTTTCAAAAGTTAATGAATTACAAAATATGCATTTCAATCATTGCAGCATATTCTAATAATTAAAATAATTCGTTTTGAAAGATTTAGCAGACAACATTTGTTAAAAAATATATTGAGAATATTTCAGATGGAAATATATTCCTTTTGAAACAAAGTAAACTTTTGAAGAAAAAAATTCTTACTCTTTCCCCTCTTAAATAATAAAATAAAGAAAAGAAATTGAAGGATGAGATGTATACATTCTTCGTTGTGTTTATTTTCTGATTCATTACCTCAGTATACCAATTGGTAATTTCAGCCAGCCATTGCTTGTCTGAAAAGAATTTCTGGACTTCAAATTAACAATATCTTTTAAGGACCGTAATAATATACCGTTTTTTTTCATAACATTCAGGAGCTTTTCAAAACATTCAGGAACTCAATTACACATCCATACGATACAAATTTTTTATATCATTAAGCTATTACATGACAATTCAATGGTTTAACGATTTTCTACTCATATCGATCGGTCCACATTAACGCAAAAATAAACTTTTTAATCACCAACGAATTACAATATCTGAGATTTCTATGATTATTCAATTGTAACAAATCCAATTGACCACAATTTTAACAATCAAATTTTACTACTATTTGAAAGCTAAAAAATTAATTTTTCCAAAGATGATTAGTTTTATTACCCAGTAGCAG
>UPTC01000483.1:0-36785 GCA_900537255.1 Acanthocheilonema viteae
TTTCCTATTGTAAGTTTAATTTAATAATAGTAAATTTTTACAAAAAGAAGTCCAGAAAAAATAATGGTAAAAAAATGTTTGATAACGATGTACATTGCAAAATGTAAATATTTGATGAGATTGAAATCGATATAATGAAATATATTCAACCAATTCATTTCTACTGCAAACTAATACAATGAATTCGGAAAATTCAGCCAATTTCAATATGAAGAGAAATAAGTATTCACTGAAATGAGATCTGTCTGTCCATTTCGAACTTTTTCCCACTTTTATTCCTCCCCATCATTTTTGGCATAGGCTTTTAATTCATTTTCGTTATGTGAATCCATCAAATTCCCTTTATATAATCTGAGCTTCTTTTATCATATTGCAAAGCTAACAATGTATTGATGAAAAGAAAGCAACAAAATATTTCAAAGTAAATTTAGAATTAAATTCATCCAAAGAAGAAGAGAAAAAGGATCAGAATTGTAAATAATAATAATACTTTTGGTTTGGATACTTATATAAATTATCATTGATTACAGCCTACACTTCTCTTACCTATCCAAAGATAATTATCTTAAAAGAAATAGTTGCCAATCTGTAAAACTTATTTATAAATCATTTTGTACTTTCAAAAGCAACTTTTTTTCCAATCTTTGATTTTCCTGTTAACAACAAAAAAAAAGAAAAAAAGAATAGAAATTAGGAGATTTTAGTAGCAGAAAAAAAGCAAAGATTTGGAAAAGTTTCTTTTTTTTGCAATGAAATTTTTTACTATTATATGTATTAATGCAAATGTATTCAGAATAAAAAGATTAGATCATAAATTTTGATAAACGCAATTTTTGATTCGCGACTGTCAAAATATGATGGAAATAATGAGCCGTTGGTTAATGATAACAGCTCGCATCATTTTTTATGCATTTTTTAAGAAAGTACAAACGCCGCATTATTTAAAGTATTCAGATCTGAAAAGAGGAAAAAGAAACTTTCCGTTTTGTGATTTAAATGACTGTCAATTATTTAGACAGTAGTGTCCATTCAAATCACAGCAAAAAAAAAAAAAAAACATTTAAAATGAGAACATTTATTCATCGTCCTTTGATTTTACATTGTAATTTTTCGAGCCAAATAAAAAATTTTCGAATAAAATCATTCTAAGAAAATTCCTTAAAATTTGTTGATTAAGAAAGATCGTTCATTTATTTCTACCATCCAGAAGAAAGTGTAATTATTTAATATACAATATACTTCTAAAAAATAATCGTTGGCTGATTTATATCAAGAAAAAACGAAAAATATACAAATAACGAGACAAAAAAGCTTTTAAAAAAAGAGATTTTGCAATTGAATCTTTCCTCGTATGAAAATTAATTCACGATGCTTTAAAAAATTCGACAATTTAAGCCTGTACAAGCAATAATATGCTTCCCTTCTTTCGAAAAAGAGAAAAATTATCTTCAAAAATTTTGCGTAAATTCGAGGAACATTGAAAATTTATATGTGACTATTTTTTTAAGGTTAATATTTGATTAAGCCAAGCGGATAAGCTAACATACGGTATTTTAGTGTTTGTACAATGAGTTGATAATGAGTGTTACAATTACAGAAAAATATCACAATTTCAAAACTATGTTCGTATTTGTTTCATAGCACATTTTTCTTAATAAATATCATAAAAAATCAATTCAAAATAATTATGAGCTAATTTTCTAATTTTTTAATAAAATAATGATAAATTAACTGTAAAATCGTTGAAATAAGAAATATTAGTGTAGTTAAATCAGATTTAATACAATATTAAAAATCTTATTCTAAAATTAAATTTAACAATGAATAAACATTAATACCATCCAATCTTTGTGAAGATTGCGTACGTATCAGTTCATTTATGTTTTATTTCCAAACCTAAAATTTTTTTGAAATTCTCAAAAATCTGAAGTTTGAAGGAATTTAACAATGAATATATTGATTCGCATCTCATTTCAACTATTATCATAACTACGTCCATTTATAGCATTTGTCAATTTGAATCCTTCACATTTGGCTGCACTTTTAATATCAGTTGATTTCGCAAAAAAAAGAAAAATGGTCTGACAAATGATATTTCAACTAATGATAACAAGCAATAAGACGAAATCCAAGTTTAAATGAAATCAAATTTGCATAATTTATTTTTCATACGTAAATTCAAACTATTACGAAGTTTCCTTTTAGTAAGAAACCATTTTTTGATATATAGAATAAAAGATATTGTTAAAATTTCGGCTACTGATAGAAGATCATGCAAACATTGATCTTATATATTATACTTTCTATAGCATTAGCCACCGTTTTGAATTATATCAGTTTCGTTTTTTTTTATTTCGATTTTTCAAAAAAACGAAAAAAATGAGTATGAATATAAATAAATTTCAAAAATGAAATCATAAATTTCGCTTTCAGATGTTTATTTACATTCATATTTATCATACATATCGGAAAAAGATTTTCAACGAGATTAAAATTAAGATTATTTGATTGATGAAGAATAAAAAATTTCAATTTCTTATGACATTAATTTGATAAAACAACGTTGGAAAATGATGAAATATTTTTTAAAAAAAAATGATGACAGTAATGAAGTGAAAAAAAATAAATAAAAACAACGATATAATTTTACTGATAATATAAAATCTGTTAACTCATTACACATTCCCAAGTCATACTATTGTCATTTTATTCTTTAAAAAATAATTTAAATGAATAAAATGAAGAAGTGAAATACATGTGGATCGTTGCAATAAAAATGTGTTAAAAAGTGATAATTCGAAAACTTTTTAAGTAATGCTTAATTTTATTTTTTCTTACATTTTATTCCACCAAAGTTTGCAATCTGAAAAAAAAAGGTGTCAAATAGCATAAATGATAATTTTAAGAAAAAGGCAGGTGCAAGCATGTGTTGCTAGCAAATGAATTTCATATTTTCCTTTTTTGCAAATTTCAAGAAGTAAAAATTTTAAATAGCAAATTTTATTAGTAATATTTTATCATTAACACATATTCTCTTCTTTCTATACTGAATAACTTGTAAAAAAATTATGTTTTTTATTTTCTCTATAAAATTTATAATAATTTTTTCACTAATGAATATGAAATGGCAATCCATTATTCAAAATTAATTGATTCTAGTATTTATGGAAGTGCTGAAAAATCAGTCAAGAAATATAAAGGATAAGATAAACTTCATGGAAAAGCGATATTGAATAGTGAACAGAAGTGGAAAAGATAAAATGAACGCATGGGAACAACTTCAAAGAGGTAAGATTAAAAAGCAAATATTTTCAAAAAAAAAAAAACAAAATATGTTTTATAAATCTTTCCCCTGAGATTTTGCCAATTTTATTATTTCATGTTTTTCTCTCAAAATAAGATAAAAATATTTTCTTTCTTTTGAATTTATGTTGTTTTTTTTATTGCTCTTTGCAGAAATTTATAGAGAAATATATATGTATGCTTCATACTATAATAAATTCGCCATTGTCTGTAACGTTCTTAAGAACTACTTCAAAAAATCTTTAAATTCAATAAATTAAAATCGAAAATTAGAGGAAAAAAGGCAAGCAATTCATTTTCCTAACATCTTATAATTCCAAATAGTAGCGGTGCAATATCAAAAATGAAAAAAAAAGACGATCAAATGATACTCTTTTTTCTTGGTTATTCGTCTTCTGTAATTAAGGGAAATTTCAAAGCTTTAGACAAATAATACACTTTAAAATGTCTTTTTTTGTTTGAAATTAACCTTTAGTTTTTTTGAGAGAAAAAGATGAAATTTAACTTTTAATACATTTTTGGTTAAAACTAAAGAATTTCAAAAATTCATTTTCTTTTTTTTTTGAAGTATTATTTATACGTCATTGTATTATATAGGATATTGCCAATGATAATTTGAGAAAAAAAAAAAAGAAATCAGGTACAAGTTGAGAAATGTGGGAATAAAAGGTGGAGACAGCAATGCGGTGAAATGAAAGAAGGCTGATAGCAATGTGTGTCGTAAATTGACCTCATTTTTGGTGAATTTAACTCCGCATATTACCAAAATTGGATCACTCTCATTTATATCAACATTTTCTCCATATTTTTATCGTACTCCGTAAGTAGTAGTTATCTATTTGTTACTTTCCCATTTCATATAAATTTTAAATAAATCATAAAAATCTCAATTAATTAATTGTTTGTTGATGATTTAATAATCAAGAATAATAAAAAATTTCATTTAAAAACTTTAAAGTTTGAATAACAAATAGTTTTTCTTTTCTTTTGAAAGATCAAAACAAGGGAAAAGAAAAACAGAACAGATCATGTTGATACATTTTATGGAAATATAATTTATAGTTTGTGAGATTTTATGGAAGAGTTTTTGTGAATTATTATGAATATTTTTAATTTGCAAATATTTTGGTGAACATGTCAAAAATTGCAAAAAAAATGATGCATAGGTTAAATTATGGAAAAATAATATACTTTGGTACATTAGTTATTAGTTTCAAAAAGTCTGTCAAAGATTCTATAAATTATTCGAAATTTAAAATGATGTCATTAATTGCGGTCAGTCAATATCTTATCAATTCATTTCCAAATCAATCCACCTATGTTTATGCCTTTTTATGATATTTTGAAGAAAAGTTGTAACTGATATATTTAATAATTTTTTCCTTATACTGAAAAGGAGGATTTAAATCATTACAAAAGTTTAATTATTTACTGTACTATCAAATAAAATATGTTAACATTGATGTGAATCTTAAATATTCATCAATATTTCAATATAATATTTTGTATCAATATTTTCAATAACAGTAGCAAAAAAGTAGAAGAAAAAAAGGAATATATTATTTGGTAAACTCATATGTATGTCTATGTGTATATGTGCATGTGTATGTGTTTATGTGTGTATGTGCATGTGTGTGTGTGTGTGTGTGTGTGTGTGTGTGTGTGTGTATGTGTGTGTGTGCGTGTGTGTGTATGTGTGTGTGTGCGTGTGTGTGCGTGCGTACGTCGTTTCTTCAGATGTTCCTCTGTACAAGTTTTTCTCAGTCACACATTATCTTCATTTTCCATCGAACATTTCTTTGTGGCACGCATTTATCGGTGGTCTGAAACGAAATCAACCAGCACGGCAGAAAGTTCTTTTCCTGTTGTTGCGGTTGCTATGTGTACATTTCCATCAAAATTTTATTCAAATGATTTAAGACATCCATACCGATCAGGGACCATTCAAATTTTTGTGTTCTTACAAAAATCTGGTAATGAAAGGAAAAAGGAAGGAGGATGGAGAAGGACATCATTGTTCCTTCATTTTTAACAGGAAGGAATAGATGATGGATGCATGAAATGTTTAGTAAATTTTATTTCATTTAAATATCTTTTTTTGCAGTTATTGCTTACAATAATGGATTAAATATAGATTTGTTGACAGGGATGATATTATATGCTCTAAAATTGTTCATGCAACAGATTGTACAATGACGAAGCTGTAACTTTTAATCCATTATACGCTTAACTTCCATTTGCGCATTCTGTTGTTTAAAGATAATAGAGGGAATAGAATAATCTTCGGTTTATATCTGCAAAATTTTTAGCTACTACTGTACAAATTCGATTCATTCAAACTCTATTTATTCGTTAAAATTTATTTTTGAAAATGAAATTTAAAAGATTTGATAAATGATGTAGATAGAATACCTTTTCAACTGGCTTATTCACCCACTCCCCTATTTGTCTTCCATCTTTCACTTCTTCATCGTTATCTTGTTGGCATCCATCGGGCTGGCCACATCATCATTCCGATTTCTCGTTTTTGCTCCGATCACAATGATAGTTTGCTTTTTTTTTCCCACTGATAATTTCAGGTGATTTTGTTTTAGTTAAAAGATTCGAGAATTTTAGCAAATTTGAAATTTAAAAAAAAAGGAAAAGGAAAATGAAGAATAATTTTCAGGGAAAACTTTATAATCAATGATGGAATGACGATGATTGTCGCTCAAAACAGTTCCAATGCGCATTTAATTTTCTAAAATCTTGTTTTCCATCATCATCCGACCACAAAAACACATGGAGCTACTAAAAACGCTTGAAGATCCAACGTTACGTATTGTGCACAAGGCAGGCAGTCAATTGGTGAACTTACATTTTATTAGCAAAATTTCCTGAACTATTGCGTAAAAAACAATGTGCTTGAATTCTGGTTCTTCAAACACCTTCTTTTTCCTCTTCCTCATTTTTTTTTAATTCTTTTTTTTTTTGTTCTTCTCTTTTATCATTTCTTTCACTCAATATATTTATTAGTTCCTTAAAATTCCATCCATTTAAGTCTTCTCTTTTTGTTATCAATTTAATATCGAAATTCAATTTCTAAAATTTCAGTAAAAGTATCGAATTTTTTCGTTAGTTGCTTTTATGTAACTTCTTGGATTACTAAAAATTTCAAATTGATATAACGCTTGTTAGCTTGTTAGCTTCTGCTACGAAAAAATGAATTTAATCGTAACCAATTTAAAATAATTTATGAATTTCCATCCTTTTAAGATGGTATTTTTAGAAGTGATTTCTCATCGATGCATTTTTTTTTCTTTTACATTGATTGTGAGAAAGTTTCCACTTCTAGAATTTCTGTTTAATTTGAAATATTTTCAGAGTTCTGAAACTGATGAAGACGTCTTATTAGAGGAAGGGAAATCACGGATGCGACGCTACAAAGCATATACAGTAATGCAGAAATCTGGATTTCAGCATACTGAGTAAACTTCTATATTTAAATTTTTTAATAAATTGAAATTATGTCTTGTAAGTTGACGGAACTTATGAAAGTTTAAAAATGAATAGAGGAAGATTTCTTTAAATAGATTACTCAAAATCTCCAAAATTTTCCAATTACTCCAAATTCATCTCAATCTTTCCGAGTCCTATTATCATTAAGTCTTACCGGTTTGATTCACAGCAAAAGCTCCTCAATGAAGTGCTATCGTTAATGATTGCCAGTTCTGTTTACCGAAAATTCCCGCTACAGTAATTCTTCCAGACAAAAAAAAATTTCAGATATCCTATTATGATAGAATTGTGCTATTAAAACCAGTTTTACAAATTTGTATGCTCAAAAGATTTGAATTAAACGAAATTATCTATTATGGTTAAAATTATCATCACACGGGGAATTGGACCAAAAACTACTCTGTCTAGAAAAGTATGTGATCCGTACTAAGTATTAAGTATTAAATGTTCATTATCAGTAGTGGTGGGAAAAAAAATCACTCCTGAAATGTTTTATAAGATCTAAAAATCCATAATTTTGATTTTAGTTATTTGTCAATAATGATTAATTTGTGTCGCGTTGAAATAGCTGTATCACTGGGATTTCTGATCCACGGTTTTACGTGTCCAGGTTTCGCTCAAGAATCTGCTTATCAGGGAACATGTCACATGAATGTGGTAGCTGCAGTTGTTGGTGCCACCACTGGGTGCATAGGACTTGGAGTTGTACACAGGTAAAAGATTTCTGGATTTTCTTCGATACTCTTTCACTTTTTTAGAGACTATAAATGAGGATTACCGGAAATATTTACGCATTTCTCCGTGGAATATGGAGTAAAATTTGAAAACCGAAGCTGAAATTTCTGACGAATTCCAGGTATCGATGGAAAATGATGCTCATTATGTGGCTTGTACTATGCATTATATCAGCTGTGGGGAACTTGTTATCAGTGATAACAACGGGCATTTGGCTTGATCACCTTAGCAAAATGAAAAGCCGTACCGGTCTTGTTAATGGGTTAAGTGGAATGATGCTTTTATGTTCTGTTGCCATTGGTTGGTATTGCACCTAATTCGTACTATGCATTGTTTTTTCTTTTTTTAAAGTTTACATTTCGTAGGAAGTTACCAAACTCTGAAGGTATCGTAAATTGACTAGCCGAATGCATGCAAGGAAAAAGACTAATATCATCGGTCATCTCATCTGATTTTTCTCTCAAGATTTATGAAATATTTAGTCTTAGTTAATTAACACGTACTAATATCATCACAACTTCCTTTCAATCTTTGCAACACTTTTCACCGCTCTTTAGCGGTTATTTTCTTATTGTGATGTAGTCATTACCTGAAAATGTGATTTATAATCAAAACAAATAAATCCCTTAATTATAGCGATCTTTTTAGGTGTTTGTTTTATTCTCAATGCAGTGATGATATGCCATTTCTGGAACTTTAATTCGCAAAAGTATCAGGCTGTTGGAAAAATTTCGGTAATGTTTTAGCACTGGTCAAATAACTATAAGTGGTGGGTGACAGAACCATCCGCTTGTACTTAAAATCTTAATTTTTTGAAAATATGGAACTTTTTCTCCGCGTAAGTTATAGTATTTTAGAAACGTCCACGTTCACTTATACGCCGTACTTCACGTGCAAGCAGTGGTACAGAAAGGAAAGCGCGATCAGAAAAATTTGCAAAAGGATATCACATTGTTTGATCTCAACTGTAAGGGCTCATTTTTTTTATTATTTGATTGATTCTACCTTGGTTGTGGCTGGTTTCGGTATGTTGAATAGTGTTTTTAATAATGTGCATAAAACAAGTTTGTGTGCAATGTTGAAGGACAAAATTAAACATTTTTTTCTTTCTGAGTTCTCTAATAATTTTCCAGAGAGCCGGATAGACAATATTTTTTTCGAAATACATACGTATGTCATAATCTTTCGAAATTATGTTTCGCATCCACATAAATCGATGTATTTTGGAATACGTGACCACTCTTGGCAAGGCATCTCGTAATTTGACACATATTCCTTACGTCATCTACTCCACTGTGTAATCGGCCCTTCAAAATGAAAGTACATTTTTTTTCCTACATAGAAATGTGATGCGATAAAGACAACTAGTCAACCCGTGTACCAATCAGCAAATTACTTTTGAATGGTACTGTATAACCTAGGGGAGGGAACGGATTCAACCCTAAAAAACAGTGAGAAATAACCAAAAGGTTAGGGTAGATTTGTATGTAACCTGATGTACAAAAAAATTTTGAAAAGAAGTTAAAACAATATGAGCAACCAAAATTTAGTAAACATACCACATGATTTAGTCCTAGATCACGAAGCATCACTGTTAGCGATTTGGCGAAATAACCTTTCTGTTTGCAGAAGGCTTTTTTCAAATTGATCCATCTTTTGAAGTAACTAAAATTTAATCGAAGCATAAAAGAAGCTAAAATCTTACAATGAAGGAAGAGAATAGACATTCTCTTGTGAAAACTCAACCAACAGACGCATTACGGTCAACCGATTCGTATCGAAAGGTATTGACGTTAACCCACACATGGTCATATCAGGTATATAATCGCGACACTACCAACAAATACACTACAACCAGACATCACATCGAAATAGCGGAATATTAAAAATAGAGGCAGTAAATATATATGAAGCAAATTATTAAAAAGCTTGCTCTGGTAGCTCCAAATTTCGATAATTCGCTTCGCTAGGAAGCAATACACCAAGATCCCAATCACCACATGTTATAAAAGTAAAAAGTGATTTCATGGAACGATCGGCGTTAATCAAATTCGAATCAATGAGCCATTTATCAAAAGCGTTTAAAACGTCCGGAAGGGTCTCTTGATTTGCAACTGTTTCCTAGGAATTTTTGTAATTTATTCGAAAATTCATATCAAAAAAACAACTTTTGTGCAATTCAATGGAAATGCAACATAAATTATTGCACCTGCACAATTCCAGTAAGGTCAGTACAAAACGAAGTTAAAATTGGTCGTTCAGTAGGCCTCACATATCGATGAAACCGGCCAACTTCTTCCAAATTTTCTCCCGATAACTGTATAACCGGGAACTCGATTATCTCCTAAAATATTCCATACACATAAGCTCAATTTATTTGAACAGCTAATGACCAGAAAATGAACAGATTTCGCATCAAATTCAAAACTTGAATATTTTAACGAATAGTATAAACTATGGATAGAGAAGTATTACTTGATGTGGCATAATTTTAATCCCTTCTTCACAAGTTGCTTCGAAATCGAGGACAAGAAAATAATCGAAACTTTGTTTATTTGTGGCAGGTATTTTTTGGTTCATTGCTTGTATTTTCGGAATTGAAGCACTTTGTGTCAAATATTTCCAACTTCCCGTCTAAATAAAATTTGATAAACTTCATCAAAAAAGAATAAATAACGATACAAAAGATTAAACTTCAGAATGATTTACGTAATGTCATGTGGCTAAATCAGAAAGAGTGTACTAGACTTCTAGTTGCTACATAGTTAGGTTATTTGAAGTAATTTTAATTAATGATTAAGAAAATTTAACAAAATTACCTTAGCAAAATGCCCATATGATGTCGAAAATTTATGCAAGAAAGACGGCAAAACATGTGAATGCAAACTCTTTAGAATAGGATTCATTGGGAACTCTTCTGTTCCTTTACGAACAGTGAAATTTCACACGGGCATAAATGTCAGTAAAAATCACGACTTATTGATTTCGTTGCCTAGAATCAGCATTCAAGTCGTTCAGATTACAAACAGATCAACTTTTGCTTGAGATCATAAGCTGCTGAAGTAACATCATCAGACATCAGTGACTTAAAATCGCACATTTCCGTACTTAAATTAGCTAAGTCGTCGTAAAATATTATATAGATCAAATATACCAAAACACATTTTATTTGTTCGAAAACCTTGGCTATAGCTAATTTGAAATGTTTTTAATGAAATTAGAATATTACCATATCATGCACACATGTATCGCTAGCTCCAAGTTAATAGATGAAACGACTATCGGTTACAATATCACAGAACTAAGGCATTTCACAAAAACGACGATTCTATGAATTATAATAAATTATAAATTAAGTTGCACAAGTTAGAGATGAGATCACAATGTGGCAAGGTATAGAGAGTATGTTTGAAAAAAATATGAAATAGGCAGGATGATATGGATTACTCACCAGGAAACCTAACGATGATTGCTAACCAAAGGAAAATCCATGAGTTCTTTTGACATACTATGTATCTTACAAACACTTATCACAGGAAATTAACAAAAAATTTTACCATGGTAAGTGATAAATGACGAAAAAAACCGTTCAATACCTGAAAACAACGAGAATTTCAAAATATGCTAAAAAGTGTTTAGAAAATTAAAAGTACAAGAAAATACAGTACAACACCAACTCAAAACATGAGAGAAAAAGGAAAGAATAAGGACATTTGTTACGCAAGTACGTAATTAATGGGTAAAATAAAGGACTCTCAAATTATTTAGTGAGATATACATCGTGGTGCTAATGTGATCGCAAGTTGGATCGAATACAAGCCACTTAAAAGGCTCAAAACGACACCTCACTCACTTAATTCAACATTCAAACTATCGGTCTGTGATTCCTTTAACCAGGAATACGAGCTAATGTTTCTTTCGCTCGCTTGAAATTTCCGGAAAAGCAATGCGCTTTCATGCTTCAACACTGCTCAAGCACTGCCATCTTTGCACCGTGGTGGGGTGGGGTTTATTGCTAGGATTTTGAGATAAAATAATCAATAAATTTTTAGAATTTATTAAAAAAAATCATACCTGCCACAGCACAAAAGTGGTAATCATAAATAATTTCCGAACCGATATCAAACAAATTTAGTTACTTAGTCATTGCTTTTTTTCGTCATAACAGGCTCCAAATATCCTTTCTTACTTCAGCTATATCTGGGTTAAAGAATACAATAAAGTCTATGAAATAATATTAAAATTGAAAACGCGTCAAGAAACCTACAAGAATGTGTAAATTTACAACGTTTCAAACAATGATGCCACAACGCATCAAGTTCGAGAGAGAAATTAAATAATTTAAATGAATTACAACTGAATGGTCACCAATACTTTTTATTTAGAGATGATAAATCGATACAGTCTGCGGACGACATAAGAAATAGTAGTTCAGAGATGCTTAATATTCCCGCTAACCAATAACTTGTAACGAGACTCTCAGCCGTTTGAAAAATTTTGTCATGACCTTATAATGTTCTATCTTAGCTCGCTAACAGTGCAGCTAGCGAGCTAAGATAGAATAACTCATCACCCGCAACTCTTAGCATAATGATCAAGCGATATTATGCGTATTTACAATTTTAGGTAACGAAGCACCAATATTAGAAGAAACGTTTATGTCAGTTATTTGATTGCTTTGTCCACTGGAAGCTGTTTGTGTATAAGACGACCGCAACAAAAGTAAGCTTGACAGATGTTCTGGAGTTAATTTCAAAACGTTTTGACTTTTATGGACCACACAAGCAGCTGGAATAGAAAGAAGAAACCGAGCCAATAGTGACAAATGTGGAAACTGCGCCTGACCAACAGTGGACCAAAACAGCAACACATCTCTAAAAGTAGAACTTTAACATTAATCAGTGTCAGCAGAACAGGTTCTGAAAATGGAAAACTATTTTTCTATAATTAATCATTTGGAACACGAAGAAAGAAGCGGAAACGAAATATGATTTTAAAAAAATCAAAATTAAAGTCTGTTTCTTTATTTTTCAGCTGTAATACTTCGAAGACATACTATAACATATGAGCGAAAAATAAGTTGACAAATTAATTGCTGAATAAGTGAGTAGATAAGGAAAGGAGGAATTCAACAAGAATCAGTAGACGGAAACAAACTTTGTTTGAGACGCTGGATACTGCGAACGTAAGTAACATTCTAGCTCATCATCGATAACTGCATGATCTTCTAACGAGCTTAAAAATGATATTCGTTTCTTTGGTGGTTCTCCATCATTTGCACCTAAATTTTACTTTGAACTACAAATTTTACCAACCAAATGTTGTAATTCTTCAAACATTTTTTGAGCAAAAGAAAACATATTCTTCATTCTTTTCACACTGATGATTTATGAAATGCTAAAGTTGATATAAAGGAATTTTTAGTGGTTGCACCAAATTCACTAACTATCATATCATGCCGAAAAAAATTTTAGCAAGCTTAAGATTTGTCATTTTTTAGTACAGAAAATGCTTCATGAATTTTAATTATGACATGTAGTGCAGGACTTGATAAAAGAAATTTTCAATTGCAAACTTTACCAGTTGAATGTTCTTCGATTTTTAAATTCTTCAGTTCGGATGTTCCGATTAATTTCCGTATTCTTGAATAAGTTTCTAACCTGAAAATCTAACGTTCTTACAGCTGTTTAAAAAATTTATGCAGGCTGCGATTGAGAGCAATAAATACGAAAATAAAGATGACATTTTGGTTCAATGTTAAAATCTTTCAAAAGCATCATTTCAACAGATAGATCACCTTATTCCGAAATATAAAAAAATAAAACCTTTCTTCATCCGAACAAATAACTGGAAGATGTTTGAGACGAGGATTCAAAACAGTTGCCATGCGATGTTCAGGCATAATTACTGATTCTGTGGCATTTCGTAATACATTTTCTGTTTTCCGTCTTAATGAACAAACCCATGTCGATGTATCGTTATTACTTACATCATCCTCATCATCTGATGAGAACTCATGGATTAAAGCGAACCATTCTGGTTGCACCTGACAGAAAATTATTCATAAACTAAACCAGTTAATAGAGTAAGTACAGGAAATTCAAAGATGTATTTAGACTGATTAATCACTGAGTATTACGAGAAATGAACTAAATTTGGAAATGAGAAGCGAAAAACAATATATTACCATATGAAAAGATACTGTTGATTTATTGCTGAAAATTGATGCCATAATATGAAATGGTTCCAGATATTTTCGGATTTCATCAGCGATTGACCAATCAATTGATCGTACCAGTACCATAATATCTGTATAGTCGATAAGTACTTTTTATTACAATCAATGGCTCAACACTGATAACTTAAGCAATGCTTGATAACGTGTAATAAAATACTACACGTTATCAAACACTGCTTAAGGAAAATGTAACCATAAACATAGCACTAAATATCGTCAGCAACATGAGATATATAACAGTACATTTTGTGCATCATTCAAATGATATACAAATTAAGTAGCAATAATGAGATTAAGTTACCTCCGGCTGAGAATTCAAATCGTCAAACAAAAATAACACATAGTCTGAATGCGATGTTCTACAGTAATTAGGATGAAAAAAAATTAGCACTGATTACAAACAAAGCATACCTGGATGCTGTGAAATAGACAAGTGCTGAACGCACTCCTTAACGTATTTTAACATTTCGTAACCGTAAAATAAGTAATCAAGTCGTCCAGCTCTTTTTTCAATTGGTGGATTGGCCCAACGGTCTAAACCTAATTTTTCTATCGCAGCTAAAAAAAAGATTATATGCTAAAAAATAAGCCAACAATAAACAAATGAAAATATTAACTTATCATGAACCAAAAACAGATGCTATCTGTGTTTCTGAGATTTTACAGAGGCACTTTCCTAGTAATAAAGCAAGTAATAAGAAAAATTACCAACTATTTTCTGACAATCTACAAAAATGGCAAACACATCATGTCTCTGATCGCATAATTCTCCGAAAATTTCATGGATGAGCTGTAACACACGAATTTTTTAATACAAACAATCTATCTGGTTATTCGGAATCCGCGATTATTATGTATTTGGTAGATCAGAGTTAATGAATCATTGCAATTATTTAAGCAAAATATGCTCAAACGGATAATCTTGAAATAGTATCACAAGCCAGGTATCATAGGAATTAATAATTTAAAAGGACTGTAAATTTATAAAAAGTCACATTATTCAATGTGTAACATATGCAGTAAAGATGTGCTTGCCCATTACAACTCGGAATGTTTTCTGTAACACATAATAGTCTTTTGGATTCACCAGCTTCTTGGATCATTGTTCCCAATCCTGTTTTCATTTTTTCTAGTGTATCAACGCTGAAATGAACATTTGATAAAAATTTGGTATAATTACTGACAAATTCACAAATTAAATAAAATTCATTACAAATCAATTTTTGTCTCTTAAATTGCATGAAATATAGATGTTATCAAAATAAAATGTCACTGTTAAATTAAATAAAAAGTATAAATGAAATTTACTTCACAATGCGATGCTTATATTTCCATTCTGCTGTGATATAATTAGCAGAGACAACAGCAATATCATCTTCGTTTCCAACACGCTCTACCGAAAAAGAGAAACCGGATGTACGGGCAATTTGTCCCACTTCTGCAGTCAATTCCGACAGCACCATTGATGTATTAGCTTCAATAACCTGCAAAAACAAAGTACCATCACTAAACACGGTTCTTAAGAATATGTACATGAAGTTCCAATAAACATTACTGAACAGTATGTATGGATGAAATTCAAATCAAACATCGAGTAAATAAAATAACATTTCATAATCAAAGTAGTTAGATAAAGTTGCTAACTTGGTTTAGGGTAGAAGTTTCAGGAATAAGTGTTGAAACTGCCTGACGATCCGGACATCGACAACGTCGTCCAATCGATATAGCCGTCTCAATAACACCATGCATTCCATCTCCCTAAAAAACTTCGAATGAATATTAATGTTTATTGCTAATCAGCGAAAATGAGGAAAACTAACAAAAAATTAAATTTGCGATCAATCAATCTTAGAATATAGCAAAATTTAGCAAATCCGGGCATAGTTATAATGAACAGTTATTGTGAACTATTCTTTCTCTAATCACATACCTAATATTTCATCCTTTTCGAGCCAAATGCAATAAAAGTGACAGATGTGATAATTTACGAAAGTTAAAATCAAGAAATCCAAGTGTAACCTGAAAAATGGCAGGTGGAAGCAAATCGATTGCACAACATCGCATAATTGCATTGCAAAATATTCGACGATCATAATCACTGAATGATGTCTCGAATGATGATTGCGCCGTAAGACTTGTATGTGAAACTGAAGGTGGTGCTGGGGATTCCTGGAAGTATTTTCAAAAATCATGATTATGTCCCGAAAAAACAACACATCTTTTGTTTAATGAATAACGCAAAAGTTTTTCATAGTCTGTACTTTGAAAAATATTTATTGAAAGGATTATTTCTTCCTTGGATTTACTCATTTAATTAAGCTTCACACATAAATAACCAAAAAATTAAAACGTTTAATGAAACGAGCACATTACCCTTCTATATGCAGCAGATGTGTCGGGAGACAACTGATTGACATATCCTGATGTTAGGGTTTCAAAAGACTGTTGACCGGAAGCATCATTCGCTGTTTCTGTCGATGAACTAAAATAAAACTATAAAATGGTGCTGAAGTGAAAAATCTCTAATTTCGACAAAACTTCGCGTAATTTCGAAATGAAACCCCAACCGGAAGAAACAAACAACTACTTCTTTCTTTCCCTACTCCGCATCTGTACAATCCATTTCACTGAAACAAATTTTACGTTACTTTATACTGTTATCCTTGTAGCTACTGCCAATTGGACATCTATGACGAGTCATATTCCCCGTTCCACCACCCGTGTCTGTATAAAGCACTTTACATGCGTAACAAGCCACATAAGGTAGACGAGCTCCCGTAATCGTGTCAAGCACCTAAAAAGCGAACAAAACAAATCTTTTAAACATGAAACTTTCATGTTTAAAATAGAAACTTCTGACAACAGAATTTCTGCCGGAGTAATCAGATAACTGCATGTCAAACGCAGCCCACTGCCACCCTCGGCTGAGAACCATACAAAAATTATGATCTTTACCGATTAACATATAGTAATTGCCCTCTTAGCTCAGTTCTTTTAGAACACATATTTTGTCATGCATTAACATAGCTCTACCACTGGCCTACTTATAACCGATGAAATGTCAAAGAAAAATTCTGTAGGGGAAATCTTTTTCACCTTTTTAAACAACGAACCTGTCCAAACAAATTCCATACTTCCGATCTGCCTTTCTTTTTGACTAGTTCAAATCTTCCCAGCTTCATACGTATGTCATCCTGTATAACAGATTTTGGTGGCATGAGATTGCTATTTAGTGGCAAGGTGACACCAGTATCCCGACAATAAGATGTGCTCAGGCCGGATGGATCATTTGGAATCTGAAAAGTGTTAAATAAAGTACTAGTCCATTGTGCTCACGCATTTAATTCATGAGAAACGCTCAAACTTTGTTCAAATATCGTTATCAATAAAACCTTACCTGATGTTTAATCACAGACTGAGCATCGGACAATAAGCCACTCGTTTCCTCTGTGAAATTCCCATCACAACTGCGAATCTAAAAGAAATCACCAAATGTGATAGGTTATTGTGCATAACATCCAAGTGAAAGAGACTGGAAACTGTATGATGTATATCTGGATTCCCGAAGATTCAAATTTTAAATGATATTGAGGCACAAGACTATTACCGAACAAAAAATTGAACTAACTGGTATGTGAAAAATATATTTAAAATTTTGAAATAATTTGAGTTGACAGTATATTTAAAAGCCATAACCAAAAATACCGTATTTATCCCAGAAATTTCATGAAGCCTGGATGGTCGCATAGGTGGTACCGAATGCGCATGCGCTGGTAAAGTACTCCGGTGATGATGCACAGCGGTAATACCACTGATATCCTCGCCGGAAAGCGGCTCGCTTTTGGTGCACACAATTGTAGCCGTTGGTTGATTAAAACGTTTTACTGAGGCGAATGATGTGATATCGTTGGTACCGTTATTATTGCTCCAACTATGCGGATCGCTGGTTGTATTCTCGTCATCTATTGTTTCATCACTGATTGCTGCGGTCTTCCGCAGCGCCGGATGGCGAGTACGGGTTGTCGTTAACAACTGCTCTTGAGTAGCCAACTTGAGTCCTGAAACAGTCCCGGTTAATCTCCAGATTCCAAGTTTTTATGATGTACATTCCAAATATAAATTATCATGACGGAATTGTTTTGCATGAGTAAATAACTATCCGGCATGGTTATATGCATGACTAAGCAAAGATTTTCAGCAATTCAACAAAACTATCATAAAATTCATGTTCAATAACAAAAATTAGGATTTATTTTACTCTGATCAGCATGATTTGTGACAGCAAGAAAAACATTCGGAAATTCTCAACAAAGGTAACGATTTTATTTGGATCCACGAAAAGACTACAGAAACAATATGTATGTGTTGCGTGTATGCATTATTTATATGTTTCAGGAAAATTTTTATGAAACTTTTAGTGGACAAGAGAGAAAAACAACAGCAATACACAAAGGAAGAGTTGCACAACCGTTCATCTATCAGGCTAAGCTTTTCAAATTTCAGTGATATCCACAATCAGAAGGCTACATAATGGTAAATAGTTATTGAAAAAATTCGATTTCGAAGTAATCGTAGGTGATAAATGCGACGCTTTTCGAAAAACACCAAATATCTCACAAACTATCTCTTCCCTCTATTATTTATGGTCATCTCCGAGGATATTCAAAAAAATTTTCACAAATACTTCTATCTAATGTTTCATATAATCAAATAAAACATTTTTCAGTGGAAAAGTAAATGTTAAAGCTGCAAAAAAATTGGATACCATAAAGAAATTCAGTAAAATTAAAGAAGAATCCTGGTTTCACCATAGCAACAATAGCGCTGCAAGTGACATTTCAAAACAAAAGACGCATGGCTTTCTGCGGCAAATTCGAATTTGATTAAAGGATTTCATAAATTGAATTAGTTATACGGGAGAGCTTTGTGTAGTAATTCAGCTGGAAGTGGGGCCAACGTTATTAGTGACTAACATTTGCTGTGCCTTAATCTGTCACTCATCAGCTCGTTAACGTCGGAAATACATAATTGAGAATTTAAATGTGAAAAAAATTAAGTTCGAATTCAATCAAGAAATAATTTTTAGCATTTACAATGCATTCTATCCGTCTGATTA
This sequence comes from Acanthocheilonema viteae, assembly GCA_900537255.1. Taxonomy (NCBI): domain Eukaryota; kingdom Metazoa; phylum Nematoda; class Chromadorea; order Rhabditida; family Onchocercidae; genus Acanthocheilonema; species Acanthocheilonema viteae. Next base: position 18,891 of record UPTC01000483.1, read on the forward strand.
TTTCTGAATCTTCAATAAATTCCAACCTTGAAATCTTAGTATTTCTTGTTGAATGTAATAATATTTGTATAAATACTAAATTTCTTTGCTGTACTTGTGAAATTTACAGTGTTATTGCCATTAGGGAATCTTGTTAATGGATGAAACACAAAGGGATTTATTCGAATCGGTAGAAGATTTACCAGAATGGTTGCATGTTGACTGGATGTGTCAAAATAGATGTCCGGGACGTATCATCGATGATTGCACTTTGCCTTCCGTACAGTATCCATTACCGTCTTTCTTGAAACTTTCTACTTTTAGCTTCAATGCGAATATGGTTTATTTTTGCATCTTTTTGCCAATTATAGTGGCAGTCATTGTGACTTTAACAATTATTATTAAATTTGACGTTTTCTTGAAGGTTAAAAAGTAAAAAATTTTGAGATATCTTTAAAAAGCGCTTGCAATTTTTTTTTCCGCCATGATTTTGACTTCACTTAGTGTTTGAACATGCTCAAGTTGATTTTGGTAAAAATTTTCTGAACCATACGTTTTTTAGCTCTATACAGACAGCGGCATCAAAACGGTATTTCGGTGCCTCCGGTTTTTGTATCAGCAAATCGCTTATGACGCCGCCGAAATAGCCATCATTGACTTGGATCGTTCATTCAATTATTTAACCGCTTTTGCACAGGTAATAATTGGAGTTATGTGATATTTATCATCCTTGTCATGTTCTAAAAAAAAAAAACTAAATTAAGGATAGTTTGGAACTTGATAAAAAAGTTCAAAATTTAGAACATGGAATTGGATGGTGATGCAGAAACGCTCAATAGAATCGCGCGAGAATTCAAGCTTTTTCTTGTTCAAGCGGGGTCGTTGAGTCATTATATTATCAGCGATGCTTTATTTACCGCACGAAATGTTGAAACGGTAGAGTAAATTGCTCGTAATTTCTTAAAATCTAACTTAAGATTTTGCATCCAGTTTACCTATTGGTAACTATCAGTCTGTAAATCTGAAATACCATCAGAAGTTCGAAAAAACGTTCGGCTGTGTTCAAATGCTGTTGCTGAAATTCAAGATCTCTTCTCAGTGATTTTCATAGTGACAAATTAAGGTCGTGTTCATATTGCAGAATTACATTTTCCATGCTCTATTGATGGCCTGGATGAAAGCTGTCCGTATTTCATGTTTTTTCAAAAGTGAGTTACTTTGTCGCAATAACTGTAACTTTTTTAAATAAAATATTCTAACAAACAGATGAATTTTTTTTAACATTGACAAAATTATACTATTTACTTTTTGTTTATCATAGCGTATGATCTTCAAGAAATGGTTTCATTTAGATGTACGTATTATTTGTTCTTCAGTACATTGAATTTCAAGTGAAATAAGATTGAACAGAACTGTTAATTTAGATATGATTTTTTATATCACTATATAGGGTTCGATGGTTTCGAAAAACTTTATCCTATGGGTGATGCATTATCTTCAACAGAACAGTTATCAATGCTTGTTTCATATGGATTACTACTATGTTCATCGCGTACGGTCAGTAAATTTGAATTTATGAATATGAGAAGTTTCTTGGTAAATGGGAAAATAGAATGAGCTCGATACAATATTCTTTCGGTCGATTAAAATCTGCTTGCTACGATGTTTGCTTTTTCTCATCTTGTGCTCGTGGCAGTTTTTCAACGTAATCTAAATTTGCAGTGACCAATTGAGTTGATTTTGCGTGAAGTTTAAATTTAAAACATCTGATCTCTAGGATCGCTCTTGTGTATGTCGATGTGTCACTGCCGCATGGCACCAACTTTATGTATTCAATAAAGAAATGTTCTGGTCAAATATGGTCAAGTTACTAGGTTTATGCACCGGTGTTTTGCATTACAATCTTCCTGAAAGTCCCTCAAGTGGTAGGTAATCTAAATTATCTTAAAATAAAATCATCTTAATTTCTAAATTTTTGGCATGAAGTTAAGGTAATGTTTTGAATACCATGTGATAACTTTTCTACGTTTAAGAAGCAGCTACTTGTAAATTTTTAAATTTCCTCCTACATCAATATTCAGTGTGTTTTATATGTGTAACTGAAAAACAAAGAATTTAGAAATGTTCTTGGATTTATGTGACGTTGATAATACAATTTCGGCAAAAATGTTTCTGGAAATAATTTGCGAACTTGGCACTAGCTTTGAAGGTCTTGGCATCATAACAGGTGAAAGATTTAGATAAATCAATTTCATTTTTCATTTATCATCTATTTTCACTTAATAGACCTTACAGGCAAAGCTTCAAGCAGTTATGTAGAATGTTTGCAGCAAATCGCTTCAAAAGTGCCAGAAAAACAGTATGTTTTGAGGTAGTATTTTATATACTTTTTGCTAACTCTTCAAAAGTGCCAGAAAAACAGTATGTTTTGAAGTAGTATTTCATATACTTTTTGCTAACAGATTGTTGAAATGCACTTAAAAGAAAAATTAGCAGAAAATTTTGAAGTTTCAGCTATAATTTACTCGACTTAAAGGTTTTTTTGACAGGTCTTAGCTTCACGAATCTCAGTTTTTTCAGGAAACTATTTTTTTTGTTCGATAAGGATGAGGGTGATAGCCTTATAGGAACAGAATCTATTTTGCAATATTTTTTTACATACTTATGTTCAAACATTATGGAGCCTCTCGATCGGGTAAGTAAGGTAACATACATAGAAAAGTATATACGTAAACATACGTAGAAAAATTTAACTTTTTACTTAACTTATTCTTAGGTGTGATAAGTCTATAAAAAATCTGCAAATTATGAGAACTTCTTTTCTAGGAGTTGGATTTCTATCCAACCAATGGAAAAATCTGGAAGGACTTCCTATTTTCTTGTTGTAGTGGCAACACGGGTGATCAATGTAGCGACTGGATGCTTTTTATACGACTTATGTCAATGCTTATCAAAAGTTAGATTTATTCTTATTGTGCTAATTATCTGTCTATACAAAATTATTTTTATTGCTCTTATAGAATCTGAGTCAGTTTGGCGAGCAATGAAACCACGAATTTTTTCTAAATTCCCAGCGAAACGATTTCGAGAAATGCCAATCCATTCACTTATTTGCGTATTCAGCCTCTTTATCTCATCTTTACATGATGCAGGTGTGCTTTTTGTGATACTACACTACAAGGATTCAACTTCTGTCAGAGTTATTTCATGATGCATAATTAATATCACGGATCTCAATTATATGCTTTCATAAGAATTTCAGTTTCAAATTAAGCGAATTTGTAGTAATGTAGAATGTGATCTGTTCAGCATTCAGATATGGATGATACATCTAATAAGGTGATTTCATTAGCGACAGCTGCGTTTGATCCTTCCGATAAAGAACGTCATGATGTCTTGATTCGAGTAATTCAGTGTACGAAGTATATTTTGGATGAAAATCATCATGATTCTTCGCAAGCAATCGCAACATTAACAGCATGTAATTTTCATATGCCTATTCTCTCGTGTTGTATGAAGTTTACTTATACTTTTCAAATTTAATATTAAATTTCCCAAAAAAGAAAATTCACCTAAATTTCTGATTACCTCACTTTCAGAAGTTTGACATTCTGCTTAACGGGAATAGAACTTTACAGAACTGTACACTAACCTAATTGGTAGTTTCTATGGGACTTTTCTTTCCATGTGGTCCTTAATCACGATTTTGTTTAGTTTACAATGTAATCTTTGAACACACATATCACGATTTCATTAATTTATCGTAAAATCTTCAAACTGTGCCCAGTCTTTAAAAATACTTGCAGTGATGGGAAGGCTTGATGAAAAAAAAGATGTTTCGCTGTATACCGAATGCTGCATGTGTATCGGTGAAAAAGTATCCGAGGTATCAGCTTTTTTAGTTTCAAGTTCTTTGAGAAAAAATTATTGAAAAATTCTTCCTAAAAAAACAGAACAATTTAGATCGGTTCTCTAATTCGCTTTTTACCATCCATGAATGATATGGATTTGGAACAGCTGTTAGTGATAACTACTCACTGTCGAACTGAAAACAGTGTTCTGTGGAATGCAGCTATCAATCATCTCAAAAGTCCCAATTTCTGCATGATCATAAATTATATTGTTGAGCAAGTTGGTTTTTTTATTAGCACAATACTTATAAATAAATTGCTGAAATTGTTTATCACGGCCTTTAGAATCTGGAATCACAAATTATTGGAAAATGGACTTTTTCGTGGTGTGTTTTCGATTGATTGTGCCAAAGTTATCAACAATTCACAAGAAAGTGAATTCGTGACTGTTGACTTATATTATTGCTTGTTGCCAAACAAATAAAACACAAAATACTTAGAATAAATGAGTATTTAACCACTCCAAAATATTGAATAAATATTCTGGAATAAATGAACAAATAATGTATTATGTGTAATCAGTAGTACGTGTCTGCTTGATTACAAGGAAATACGTAATGCTGATTATACGATTACACGAGTAATATACAATGAGATAGTAGTGATCTATTTTCAAATTCGAAGTTCTAAATTTTGCTGGTCTGAATAGAAATCAGACTTTTTCGGAAATTTCTTATTCATTTCAGTTGGCAATAAAATTTGAACGCAATCAATCAGCTTTCCAAAACATGCGTCAAGTGGTGCAAAATCTACTGGCCGAAAAAAGTTACAAATTAGAAATTTGCTTATACTTTTTGCGAAAATTTTTGAGAAGAGCTAACGATACGATCTATCCGGTTGAGTTTATTGTTCCCATATGGTTAGTGGTCGCCTTCGAAAAACCGAACACAGATGGTTTGTTTTTCATCATAACCGGTCCTTCAAGATAATTTTGCAAAATTTCTAGTCTATTAACGTTCTTAGATTTATATTTAATAGCTCAAATGGCCTTTAAATTTCTGCATATGTCAACCATGAAGACATAATGCTTCAGTTGTATTAGGGTAGGGAAAGATCTCGGAAATTCTAAATCAAAATGCTTGTTTAACAATATGAACAATGGCAGCTTAATCGGGACACGAATTAACAATTACCATTGGAAATTTCTTGAAACTGTATTCTATATGCAGTCTGAATAGCACCATAGTTATGCAAATCCGAATTTTTAGAACTCGATGATATATCTGAAAGTATTCGGAAGAATCTTCGAATGTCATTTCGAAAAAATGGGTTGTATTTTGAAGCTTTTCCTACAGATTCATCCTCAACAATTTTCTCGATATGTTGGCTATTTGAGGTTGTTTTATTCTGCATTTATTCTTTTGTTTTAAGCTTTAAAACACTTTTTAATTCTAAATTCCAAACATAGCAATTATTATAGACTGTATCAAAAAATGCTAAGAACTGCAAGAAATGGGTTCACGAGAATATCATGAATTGGTCTGAACTGCTAGTAGCACCTCTATATCATATTTTAATGAACGGTGAAGAAACAACAGTAATGCACTGCTGCCGTATCATGTCTTATTTATATATGTATGTTGCGCAACAAATTTATAAGCCGCCCTCGGAATGTAATTTTAATCGGTCACCATTTGTGCGATTTTGCAAAGTTATACTACAAAATGTGGTAAGTTCAACAGATTTTGGAAAATACTTTGATTTTAATCTGAGTTCCGTGAGTTTTGAAGCTGAGATCAAAGGCAAAATTTTCATCGGAATAGACATTGGATAAGGGAGAAATAGCATACTGGGAACTTGCTTTTGAAATAGCACTTTGAAAACAATTTGCTTTCGATCTCCACTTTCTTGACTTCAAAGAAATATCGATATATGCGTCTTTCCTGTTACTTTTAATTTGTAGCAAGTGAACTTATACGCAACTGCAATAGGATTTAAGAAAGCACTCTTCACTATTTTTTTGCTGCATGAAGCTTCAGATGAGGTTTTTTGGAATTTTGACTTCAAAAATTTCAAACTCATTTTGCATTTCAGTTCTTAGCGTACGAATTTCCTGCGATCTTTGTTCGTGAAGTATTGCCTAACTACATGGTTGGTATGTTATCATTACCGGTACATTCCGTGCCGTATCTTCTGCGTGTTGTTTCGGATGTACTTGAAAAACACTTGGATGATAATATCTTAAAAGACATATTCACAAAAATGCTCAAGGAAAAACCGCAGTTAACCACGGCATTATATGCTTCATCGAAAGTGGGCACAAGATTGTTCAATTTCGTTTCACAAATGAAATAAAAGTTTAAGGAATTATCGAACATATGTATAAATACTCCCGAAATCTGTCTAACAGCTCTACTGTAAGAAAGCTTGTAAACACCGCTAAATTTCAAAGAAGGGATTTGAAATATTGGACTTATGTAACAAAACTTTGATTATGTGTAAAATTGACAGGAACGTTTTTTAAATGCAGTAAAATGAAGTGAGAAATATAATTAGTAGAGAGAGGGTAAATCATTATATTTTCGAAAGTCAAATTTGATCTTATGTTGTAAAAGTGTGATGATTTCTCCGTTCTGACAAATTCCTTAATGTATGTAAAGAGATGAGGGAAATGTAAATATTTTTCGTTCTGATTTAAAACAATAAAGTGCATAGAAAATTTTTTGCGAAGGAACATATAAGATTCATATAAGATGTTATCAGTGTCAACAAATATAGTATTATTGAAAAATAAAGGAAGCTTGAGATCAGATAGTCAAAGAAAGTTATCCTTATAAATATTTTTTACAAATCTTATAAAAGAACTATGATGTGTGAAGGAGTGCAAAAAAGAATTCGTAACTGTAATGGAACCGGTCATAAATAAGAAGTACGAAGAATAAAGTAAAGCAATAATGGCATAAAGATAAGCAAGAAGTCTATGTACAAGTCCACTGGATCAGCAGGTAACCGGTTAGAGCGTATCCACAAAACTATAATTGGATAATAGGTGAAAATATGTGGATTATTATGAATGTACAAAAGCTACAAGTTATTACTTCACCAAATTTTGACAGTGTTTTTCCGGCTCATGTTCAAGCTTTTTGGACCTTTCTCTTTCTCTCTCTCCTTTTCCTTTTCTTCTTCGTCGCTACTGTCTGCAAATTTCTTAACTCTACCACCACTAATAATATCGATCTTTTCCAAGCTGTGTCGTCGTCGAAGTTTACTCTGACTATCAGTCGAGAAAATGCTGCCACGAGACTGATTTCCGAGACGGGGAGAAAATGGTACCATACTGTCTTTAGAATTGTTTCGAGACAATACGTACGAATTTCCTAGGATGCTTCCTGGAAGATCAATTAATGTTTGCATACTCACCTTGTGATATCATATTAAACAAAACACAAAGATATGGGTGAAAGATTTCCGGCCTTTATATCGTAACTTTATAACCCCAGCTCAGTTAATTTATCTCCAAGATATATTGTGAAAGACAAGTTAAAAAAATCAAAAATTTTTTCTGAACTAAGTACAAAGAATTAAACTTACGTGATGGCACTTTCGGTATTGTTATTCCAGTCAACGGACCACGTTTCACGAAATACGGTGAATCGTAGAAAACACTTCTTTTCCTTTGTACGGCATTCAAGGCATCCGAGCTGATTTTTCGAGCAATTTGAGCTTCCTCAAGCAATGCCATTTCTAATCTTTGTTGGTGTTGTGGCCATACCTTATCCATTTGTGATATATTTCTAAACAGAAATCTTTGAAATAAAAATTCCAAAAAAAGTGAATCAAACGGAATGCCTTGAATAGCTAAAATCATAAGCTTTCATCGAGATTCGATGTTATATTTGCACAGAATGCAAGTTCGCCACCATTCACTGAATGCAAAGAAATTCTACATTTCTTTCAATACTCTACAGTTACTTACTTTCTTCTCTCCTCGAAAACATAGTGGGACTGCCACAACGATGCGATTAACTCAGTCGCAAAAACGACATCCGCATGATTAGCAACCATTCTTAAAACAAAAATGCCATCTGTCCCCAAATATTTATGCAAAAAGCGGTCCACGTGCTTCTTATTTTCTAAAAGAAATTATGCATCGTTTTTGTTTTTCAAAATTATACAGCCAGTACAACAATTCCATTTCAATAGTTTATGTTCACGATTCCTTGTCTACACAAAAAAGACTGGTTGATCAGTACTGTAAGAAGCATCACTAACGAGGGTCATTTTTATCAAATGGTATTCCGCTCATTTCCAGATGATTCAGGATAAAGTGCTCCTTTGAACAATTTTCCGTTAACAAATAGATCCAGTTCAAAACATTCAAAGAGGTGACTGTTGCTAATATTATGAACCTGAAGTCAAACAACAATGATTACTATCACAGACTGTTCAACTGTTCAAAGTAAAGCTCCTAGTAGTGATTGGTGTTCGAAATTGCATACAGCAATTAATAAACCTTACAGGATGTCATATGAAAAATAATTACCAGGACCACAGAAGAATGAAAATTTTTTCAGTGAACAAATTCACAACAAGAACACATTGCACCGTATGAGTTTGTATGTTTCCCATTTCCCGGACCTGAAAAGTATGGGTAAAATATATGAAGTCAGGATGAATAAGAAATATGAGATATTTCTGATTCACTTACTTCAAAATCGCAAAGCGTTACTAAAGGGAAAATCCCACTGTGGTGCCATGATGGAGAAATATTCTTAGGCCAGATAATATTCATCCATGACTCTAGGCCTTTATCATTCTTAAACTCTGGTAATAGATATCTGAAAAACGAGGAAAGTCATCTAATAAGCATAAGCATTCTTCCAATGCAAATCAGACTGGATAATCAATAAGAAATCTTTGTAGGTTCCTGAAGCTTGACATAACTCCAAACTTCTCAAGAATTCCAACTTATAGCAACAGTCCCCTACATTAAATTTCATTGATAATATATCAGTGATGTACTATTTTTTTCTAAAAAAGATTACCGTGTCATCAAAGAGATTTGAAATATAGCATTTGCCAAAAATGCTAACTTCGCTAAAATATATATCGTTGCAACGTAATAATTCGCATATTTTAGATTTAAAAATCGAAAAATTTTATGAGGCACCAATTTCTTCTGAAATTTAGATGATAGACATGGGTATAGAATTCAACAGACTAAAGTTAGATGAAGATGAACTTAAACTAAATACCTTTTTTACTCGTTCATGAAATCGTAGCGCACCTTGCAGATGTACACATAATGCTTCAATATTTCCTTTTTTAACTTCCAAGGATGAATTTGCTGGATCACTAGCTAATCGAAGGATTTGACCTAACTTCATCCCTAGAATACGGAAGTTAAAAATAATGATTAATTTAGTCATATTCTCGAAATCTAGCACTCAGTCATGAAAGTCACCACTGAACGACACAAATGTGTTAGGTACAGTGATATCTTCGTTACATAAATAAGATGTCATTCTTCCAGGTTTGATCATGGATAAACAAAAATAAGTAAATAAAAATAATCATACTTGGCGTACCGTTGCCTAAAAAACGAGAAATCAATGAAATGAAGATCTTATGATACAGCACATGAAGTAATTCAATTCAAAGGAAAAACCTTATTCTTGTTTATCAACGTTTAATCATAACAACAACAGAAGTATAAAATAACACCTGACTGCCCGGCAAAATATTTCCATATAAGCGTGGGCGCCTTAAAACATGCTGCTTGAAACAACAAAAAAAACGGCATCCATTGATAATAACTAATCCGACGTTCTCGGCGTTCTTCTGCCGAAATATGCTCAACAAAAACTTTTGGGGGAATAAAATACGTATCTTGCGCCCAACAGAAATTTTCCGCGTACTGTAAAAAGAAAAGTCAATAAAAAATTTCTGATTATAGGATAAATGTTATGTAGGAGTGTAAAAAAGTTTTTGGATTTTCTTACCTTATATAACTGAAATTCAGTCTTTTACTATGGCATAGGAAAGCTTTAACACTGTAGTTAAGGTGAACGATACGCTGAATTTGTTAGAATCGAAGAGATACCTGCTCCCATGCTCCACTGAAACCCATCGGCAACATACACTCCATCGGCCGACCACCGAATTGTTTAAAACTAATGATAACAGAAAAAGCAATCAATAAATTGCAAGTAAAATAACTGTGTAAACTTGCAATCACATCCTGTAACATCAGCTGATTAAATGGAAAGTTTCGAAAGATAATATATATTCATTTGTTTATTTATTATATACGTTTTTATTTCCACACTATATATATATATATCCTGATGTGCTTCTAATTTTCAACATATGAACTGCGCGTAACAATTTGCTACATGATTGCTTTTGAAATCAAATTTTTGATACTATCAAAAAATTTCCAAACCTTGACGATGGGTTTATTGCTGTATGGAACAGTATGAAGAATATGGAATACAAACGACATTCTCCGTTACACAAACAAATAAACATTTAATTAGCCACTAATTTCGGGGTTAATTGCAAATAGTTGACCTGATCTTCGAAACAACCGGAACAGAACAATATCATCCTGCAACACAATCTATATGTCGCCGAACTACCACCCAGAACTTAGCATCATTCCTCTCGAATCTCTCGAAAACTCTCCATCATAAAATCCCACTTTAATGAAGACAACGGGATCACTTCCATCCACACCTCCCTATCTTCTTCCCCTTCTTACTACTGACTGCCCTCTCTCGATGATCCCTTGACCGGGAACAGACATGGTATCATCCACAGCTCTCCGAAGAGAAATCAACGAGAAACTAATTCGTTTCTCGTGGGCACGTCAAGAACAATTCTGCAGATTGCATGTAGCACGAAAAGAATGATAACCGTTACAGTGCATTTTTGACATTACAGTATGTTATCACAATGGCGCTGAGAGAAATTCTTTTTTTTTTTTCATATTTGCTTTTCGTATCGTTTTCCAATATTTGTTTACAAATCAGTGCAATTGTTAGTCATATTAGAAAAGAAAGATAAAGGAAGTACGGAAATTTTGGATTGGAAGAACTGCCGGATAAGACTGCTCCGATCCGAATACGTTCAGCTTTTTTTCATGATTCGGCTACTTGTGAGACAATGGATGAAATAGTAGCGACTACATGGGTCGATTTGCAACTGTGTGGAATGACGGTATTGCCATAATTACGTGGTGTAAATCACGCAGGAAGGGAACTCGCATCTCGTCAATAGCTCAAAGGGGAATGATGTAAGTTCCTAAATAAATAAATGATACTTAAATAAATGTATGCAGCAACCTGACTGATTTTAGACAAAGATTATTTCAAAACAGATGTTATTAAGTATTGAATACTACAATAAAATCCTTCACTTGTTTATATTATCATACTTAAATTAAACGATCACTTTTCCCGCTATAAAAAATTACGTTAATTAAATAACTGAAATATTAATTATCACCAATTTTTATGAGGGATACAGTGCTTTCACAAAAACTCTTATGAAATTAACGTATGATTTGATGTAATTGTTATGATTTACAAAACAGGGGAAAAAAAATTTATTGAGCACCCAACGAAACATGAAAATCAGTTGAACATTATATTGTTGATATGCACTTTGAAAGCAACGTTTAATTTACACGAACCAAAAGTGAACATATAGCATACAATTAAGAAAAAAAAAAGGGAAACAAATGATAGAATTTATACGTATAAAATACAACGACCATTTTTCCTGCTGTAAAAGTTGTCGAGAAGGAAAGAAAAGAAAAAAATGATTGGTAGGAAGATATCCTTCGTCGTGCTTCCTCGTGTTTATTTCCCGAAGAACATCTTCGAAGAATAATAGCTTTCCGAAATCGATGAGTAACACAGTTGGCTTGAATGTTTTACTTCACTTGTTTATATTATCATAGGTTAAGACACCAAAGAGCTCTATGCTATATATGAGTGGAAATAATGGGCAGCAATAACGAAGACTGGATTGTCAGTGTATCACACGGACAATATAAACAAAACTTTAAGAGGAACTTTTTTCATTTCATTGAAATTTGTTTGATTTGAGAAGGAATAATTGGCAATTTGTTGATATAATGGGTTTGCTCCTCTTAATAATAGCTTTCAGCAGTTTCGGGAATTTTGAAATTAAAGTTTTAATAAAAAAAATATTCGTGGCAAGCTATCCAACCCATTTGCAAGCTTTGCATACTGATTTACTGATTCAGAAAATGAACATTTCCAAATTCAGATTATCTTACTGGTGGACGAAGAGGCAAAACTGCGAAAAAATTATTACACGTTGTAAAAAAAAATGGAAGTGATCCCAATTTAAAATTTATATTACTACAATACGCTGAATGATAAGAAGCAGCAGATCAGTTATAATTAGCAATACTATGGGATATTCATTAATTGAAGTTAGATAGTATGCAAATAGGATGACCAGACGAGTTTTGCTTTATTTTTCTTTGACGAATGGAGTATTGCATGATTTAATATGTTATTATAAGCATTTTATGTTAGTTCAATTTTTCAGAAGTTTAGTTCCTTTTGTAAAATCATCATTTTGATGAATAATATATGATGATTTAGAAATTTCAAGTAACAAACACTTGATGGAATGGATAGGATGGAAAAATGACTGACGTCGTGTGTTTATATGGGGACACCTAAATCAGATTAAGGCACGCTATATTGATATTCGGATTATCCTGTCCTGATGATGAACGTTAAACGTCTAACAATGGGCGAATTAAAATAATATTTTAAATAAAAATAAAAATCCCAAAATATTAAATCATAATAAATGCTATCTAAATTTAGCAATTTATCATTAAATACCAGTGCCATTGACAATTGATTCATTTTACTATCAGAAAATGAAGGTTATTTACAAAAGTTGATGTTGAAGATCATCTGAGCATGGGAGAATGCCCGTTATGACGTCTATTGTTTTTCGGTAAAGGTGTTTCCATATATCTTGCATGAACTAATAAACAATCCTTTTCATTCTTTGTATCAGTACCAGTATTGTCCTGGAAAATGCAAAAATCAAATAATTGTAAAAAAAAAAAACTTAATATGACTCGTCATTTATTTACTTATTCATTCAAATTTTTATATATGACTCTTTTATTTGAATAAATACAGTCATTGTTGATTTCTTCAACAAATCCGTCAAATCTTTTTTCTCGTCGCTTATTTTTTCATTTCTGATTGATATAAATTTTACAAAAAATATCACAAACTAAATCTTTTTGTGATGAATTTGCATTATCTTCAACATCTGTATCGGTTTTATTCGCATCAGTATCCGTTCCAGCAAGTCCATGGCCTAAAATTTTAACTAGTAATACACTTTTTTGTCAATATTTTTTTTGGATTAAAACAAAGAAATGTTAAAGTAGCAGTCAAAGAAATTTTATAAATAAGAAAAAACCGTTCAAAACGAGTGTTTCTTTTTCATTTTTGATCACATAAGTTTTTGCTCACTTTAAATTCATCACATATATGAATCATTGTATTTACATCCTAATCTCTTTTCCTTTCTTTTCTTTTCTTATAGTTGGTAAATTGATATACAAACCATCGGAAGCCTCTTCTCTTTTGTTACTTTCTTCCAAATGTTTCATCAAAACAGCAACAACAACATTGACCAACACAAATTGCGAGATCAGTACAAATATGATGAAGAAACATGGTGCTAATATTGGATCGACACAGCAATTCGATTCACAACGATCCGACGGATCGCAATCGTCACGTAATGCATCCTAAAATAAAAACGTGAACTAATATTGAGATGCAATGTTAAACATAAGAAATAGTGGAGCAATTTTTCCATAATTTTTAATAAAAGTTGCAACTTAAAAAAATTAATTCATAACTTGTCTGTAAACAATTTGTATTATATTATGAACTGTTTTTAATTTTTTTAATATTTTAAAATGTAATTAAACTCTGTTAATATTTAATGTTCAATACCTTCATAATTCCATTCCAATTGTCACCTGTAGCTATGCGAAACAATGTAAGGAATGCCATACCGAAATTTTTGAAATGAGCATGCTCACCAAGTCCATCACATGGATGTTCATCCGAGCATTCTAAAAAGTTCATTTTATGGATTTAATTTATAAAAACATGTTGGTTTTTGAAGCACTTCACTATTCGATAATTGCTAAATTGCTTGATTTTTCTCGGATCTAAAGAATAAATCAATATAGTACTTTTTCTTCTCTTCTAAATTTTTAAAGTAAGTAAGTCAGCAAAGTTACATTATAATTTCCTGCCAAACATTTTTACCATCATTTTAAATCGGATAAAAAAGGAAAAGATTTCCTCTCTTAGCTTACATACCGAGTTTACCGAATAACTCGACACCAAGAGCGGCGAAAATGAAAAATAAGAGGAAGAAAAGCGATCCAAGATTTCCAACTTGTGGTAATGCTTCACCAACTGTATCCAATAGTGAGCGGATACCTTTAGCCATTTTTAATAATTTCAATACTGCAAACAAATCGTGTGATATATATATAACGTTGATAATTAAGATTAACGTCTTTGCAAAAATTAAAAATGAAATTGTTTTAGATGTCTATGCAGTGTGATTTATTTCCTCCTTATTTTTGTTAATGTCAAAAGCATATTTCCAGAAAAAACCACGAAATTATCCAGAAAGTAAAATTTTAGTGGGAATTTTTGATCGTTCTTGTTGTCTTAAACCCGTAATTTTAATATTTGAATCAGAAATATTTCATCAAAGCAACACTATCTTCTTGAAAGAATCACTAAGAATAGCTGTGCTAAATATTAGTTGTGCTAATATTTTCAAAATGCTTTAAAAGAACACTGAAATCGAATTCATATTACCTCGAGCAATTCGAAGAACTCGCATTACTCGAATAATTGTTGGGTTAATGGGCAATTCTAAAGCTTCGAATTCCTCGAATACAATGCCAGCAATAGATAGGATCACAATGGAAATATCCAATTGATTCCATCTGTAATTTAAAAATGATTTGCGAATTGTATAAAATTCTACGATTGTAGTTATCATGCAGAAAAGAGATAACAAATAGTGAGATGATTTTAGGCTTGTTGTGTTGTTCTTTCTAAATGTACCAGTCCTACTCGATAAGGAATTGCAAGAATTGAGAAAATTTATAAATCTCTTTAGTTTATTCTAAAAATAACTTAGAATGAGGTTTAACTGAATTTGAATTTGCCTTTTTTTTTCTTACCGTTCGCTGAAAAATCGACGAACTCCCAATGCTACAAGTTTAATCGCAGATTCCAGAGTGAAAACAGCAGTGAAAAAATAATTCAATGTTTTTAGGACATACTTCAATCCAGTTGGCATCATATAGAATTCCATAGCCATTGAGATGACATTTACTCCTACAGTAATTAAGACTTAATGAAATGATGCGATAAAAGAATCTGGGAGTTCCTGCAACCCTTTTAAACCTCCAACTTATTGGAAATAGAAATAAGATTGTTGTTTCCTTACAGTTTTTTTCTTTCGTTTTTTTTTTTTTCAAGAACATTTGATTCTGATCCATATCGTAGATTACTGACGAAATTTGTTAAATTGATAAAATTGGAATGGAAAATTTAGTGTTCCGAATTAGTATCGATCTTTACAAGCCTCAAACATACCAATAACAGCGGCAATAGCTAGATCGAAGTACTTTGAGGTCACAATATTGTTCAAAAATAGCCTTGTCGGACCATAATTATGCCAATATGGCTGCGATTTCTCTCCTCAAAACGTCAACAATTGTAAGACATCACGCAGTTTTTTAGAATATAAATTATTTATTCAAGTTTTTTGCGCCTACAAAAAAGACTTTGAAACTTGAATGAATAATTTCTATCCATTAAAATTAAATTCGGTCCTGGATTTTGCTCAATTTCAATTTCATTTATAAATTAAAATTAAGGGAAATAAAAAAGAAGGAAATGCAATGGTCAATTACGTCTTTTTTTCTTTTGTCCATACTCGCTTTCATACTGTTGTCGTTTTAATTTTCTCTCTAGACGCTTTTTCCGTGCCTGTTCCTTCATTTCAGCTTCCAATGCTTCTTTGCATTTATGGAAATTCTCCACAACAACACCAACAAACATATTCAATACGAAAAATCCGACAAGTAGTAGGAAAGAGATGAAATAAATCATTCGCCACTCATTGTAATTTTCGATCGGCTAAAACAGATATGAATAAATCTATGCTTGCAAAAAATTTTGAAAGAAATTATGAAATCAAATTGCATCAATCACCTGTAAATCTACACCTGTAGCATCGATACCCTGGTACATAATAGCAACCCATCCATCCTTACTGGACAATACAAACAGTGACATCAGTGCCTAGAAAAGTTCAACCTAATTTGAATGTGATAAATATTAATTTTCAAATAAATCTTTATCAATTATATACACTTTTTAACTCTGTTAGCCTATTTGTCGAAGACTGCAAAATTTTTAAAAGACTGACAAAATTATCAAGGATTGTCAGAAACTTACCTGGCCAAGATTGTCAAAATTATAGCGATGATTAACCCATCGATTTCGTGGATCCATCAAACAATCTGTCTTTGTTGTGACATTACTTATATTTGGTCCAACACAATGAAACATCATACCCTACAAATAAATATCCTTTATTATAAATAATGGAGGTATGCTAATTTTATTGAATCTCAAATCTTGCTGAAGTGATAATTTTAAAATTCTTTCTGAAATTTGGTCAACTGTTGAAATAATTGCAATTTGTTTATTTACTGGTGTAATTGTTTCTTTACTTATTTGTTTCCCAAACATATCTGCTTATAAGGTATGTTCATCCAATTAAAACGAACTTGACCTTGAACAGCTGAACACCGAGAATACCGAAGATTATAAAAAAGGTGCAACAAATCAAAACAATGTTTCCAATGGGTTTTAGACTGCTTATCAACGTCATAACCACGAGTTTTACTCCAGGAGCTCGATTTATAACACGTAACGGGCGTAGTGCTCTCAGCAATCGTAATACACGTATAACACCAAATATTTTCGGTGAATCTGAAAAGATGCAGGATAAATAAACGAGATAGCTATCTGTGAAATTATGCTGTTCAACATAAATATAAATTAAACAATTTTACCTATATGAACAAACAATTCAAAAACGATATTTGTAAGACTTATAATAACCAGTGCACCATCCAAAATGTTCCATCCATCTTTAAAATAAGCATCTTTTCCAAGCAAACATCCATTCGCAATGACCTAAATTGTCAATGATTAATACCAGCGCTCCTTTTCACTCGGAATTATTTAATTTAAAAGTCTGAAATCATGCTAACCTTCATACTCATTTCGATGGTAAAAATCACAGTAAAAACATATCCCGCAAATGTAAGAAACTGTCGTTCCAGCGATTTCGGAGGAATTGATGGTCGTTCCATGGCTAATGTGATACAGTTAATACCAATGAATATCAAAATTGTGTAATCAAACCATTTTTTTTCCGTTAGTTGAAGGCACCTAAAAAAGGATGATATATATTGTACGTTGCGACATTTGCGGCCATGAACTTTTGTGTTATATTTTCTTTGTACAAATATAATTGACACTTTCAGTGTTATTCGCTTTTCCTTTTGATTAATTTCGATACCGATTTTACAATTTCGCGTTTGCTTAATTATCATCTGCAATTTTCCGTCGATATCAGTTCTGCATTTTTGCTCAATGAAGCAAACAAACTTACTTAATTCGAATTCGATTTTTTGAACTAAAAATATAAAGTGAATAATCGGCACGTTTGTAAAAACACGTTTTTTTTAATAATTGCATCAATTTCGTATTTTGCCGCTCTCTCTTGCGTCGTTCTTCCTGTTCAATCGCTATTTGCAATTCTTCATTAGCCTACAAAATTATTTCACTCATAGGTCAAAGTACCCAAAAACTCAAAAAGCATTATTCTGAATTCAAATGTCTGCTTTCATGCTTCTTGATTTTTGTAATTA
>UPTC01000484.1:0-36756 GCA_900537255.1 Acanthocheilonema viteae
GAGAGAGAGAGAGAGAGAGAGAGAGAAAGAGAAAGAGAGAAAGATTAGAAATCGAGCATGAACTTTTTTATTATACAAAAGGTCATTAATACACATTCATTTTCTGGAAATACCGGTGCTATAATTTTTTATGTTTCAACCAAAAAAATTAAGCGAAATGAATTTCTTATTGCAGGTATAAGATTATAAGAATATAAAAACGCTTTACAAATATTTTCAGAATTTCACTTTATTTTGTAGAAATCTTTCGCATTTTTGATCAAAACTTATTTAATATTTCTGTTTCTGAAGATAGATACTACTATTTATGTATTTCTTTTTTTAAGTACACTTTATCATCGGCTGAAATTCCAGTTCATTATTGCTGCACATGTTCCGGATTGCCTAATCTTAAGTTCTCAGAAATAGATATAATTGCCTGACCCTGAACAGCAAGAAACAGAATTCTTCGCAGACACCCTGTACATATGTGACTAACATTTGTTACTCTCCAGAATGATATGTAAATAACTGAAGAGCTGAAGAGCAATCAATAGAAATACTATTTCAGTTTGATAGTGTCATTCTGATTTTTGATCTTAACAGTGTTAAAGACGATTTTGATTTTGAACTGAACATCATTTCACTTATGTATGACGTAGCATTAGTTCGATTAACACCATGAATTTAGCGATAATTAATTCCAATGTATATGCTCTCAAATGTAATCGAATTGGAAAAACTGATTTTTGTAATGCATGCCACAACTTACCAGCCACATTATAATGAAGGTTGGTCACATCTAATTAAAATACACTATGAAAGCAATCTCAAGCATATTCATCACATAACATGTTATTTTTAAACCGTACTTGTACTCTATCGAAATCTTAAAATATTCTTTATAATGGAAAAAGTACTAAATGCGAAAAATGCAGAATCAGAATGAAATTAAAACAACTTATTATGATAATGTTTGTTTAGCTTAGTATAATTCATTAATCATTTTCTCATTATTTGAATAAAATTTGTCCCTTTAAAGAAGTGAAGTATTTATAAGATATCAGTGAATCAAATATCAATTTTACTTCATAAATATTCATGATAATTAAGACAGGAAAGATCATTCCCTCGGACATAGATTCCATACTTTCAAAATTATTACAACAGAAATCTATGATTTTGAAAATTTTTATATTTTTTCACTACCTACTCACTTCATTTATCTGTACTTTTGGATTTGATATCTGGGCATTAGGATGATACCTGGGTATGGATAATCACATCGGTAATTATATACACTGAGTCCAAAGTGTCCAACATCACATCTGGTCATTTGCGCTCTGATATCTGAGCAAAATATAGGTTATCAGAAAGGAAAGAAAAGGAAAACATGTCAACTTTCCCATACATTTTTGTTCGAACAAAATTGCTAAATCCGAATTGTTCTCAAAGCGATCAATAGGCATGAATCAAAAAAATCTTTTCTTTTTTACTGTTTACTAAATTTCCACATCCATTGTAAGCCACTGAACACATGAGAAAACTCGATAGTTACAATGATGACGAATCAGCAAAGCTATTTTCAAATAAGCTAGGATTAGAAACTTCGTTTAACACCAAATTATTGTAAATTTACATAGGATTAATGAAGTCCATTAAGTAAAACAAACTTCTGACCGCCAAATATGTATTAATATGCAACTACACTTATGGAAGTACTAATTCATTTGTAAAACATTTCAACCAATATCTCAACGAAAATATTCGTTCCATTCTGGACAGCGCCTACATAATTTCAATCTTCGTAGAAATACGAATTGAGATCAAAATATCTTATTCAGCTAGCTTCCTACATAAATCCCCAAATATTCATCGAGATTGGTTTAGCATAATCCGTTACCTTCTACAATTTTTTTCATTTCAGGTCTCATCTGTAGCAAAAAAAGTCCCGGTGACTAATTAACGAAATAAAGTTTTCACTCGCATTCGAGTACCTTTTGGGATATCATTTCACTGGTATCTATGAAACAAGTGGTATGTCATATCATATAAAGATACAAAATAAGCAACACCTTGTCACAATGAGAAAAAGATAAAATAGTAAGAAGCACATAAGAAAGTTTTATGATTTAGCTAGGTTGATGTTGGCGAGATTTGCAAAATAAAGTAAATCTGCTGATTATCTATAAGTTTTTAAACAATAAAAGCATTGATGAAGTAAAGCACAATATGCACAATATGATGATCAATTTACCTAGAGTGTAGATATTGTAGACAGGTGTACCGTGAACCAAATAGGAAGAACTCGTAATTTTAATCTCAAAAATATTGCAATATTCAGCATACGTTACAATTCGACAGCAAACGCCATCCTTTCCACAATAGTGTCATTTATTGTACCTTGGAATTTCTATTGCATTTCAAAAAAAAAAAATTAAAAATCTCAGAGGAAGATTTTGAAATCATCAAGAATGGAAACTTTCGAATTTGAATTAACAACAGCCCATCCTCATCCATTCATTCAATTTTGATCCTTCTTATATGTAGCTTTAGTCAGCTAAAGGGCTTTTAAATAAAACATATGAAAGAGATGTGAAATCCAGGAAAATTTGCGACGATTCAACACGCATAGCATTTATATTGTTTGTCAAATTCATTCAGCGTCAATCTTTTTTCTGCAGCTTTCACGTTTTAACGTGAATGTTGATGATGGTATACTACCAAAAGAAAATGTCTGCATAGCCGTTCAGTTCTACATTTGATTTCATCACGTTAACGTAGAATAACACGTAAACGGATAAATGTGGTGTAAAATTTGAAAGAAATACACCGAAATCTTCTCCACTACCACTATTAACGCGACCCTTCACCTCACACACAAACCCTGGTCTGTACTATTCCACCTATAACCATCAAAGTAAACATTACAGTAGCATGACGGATCATTGTGCAACTCACACATCCAGCGCAACGAATTCTGCAATGTCGGAAGTTCACTGAGACAGAAAGCAATCCTTACTGGAAGAACCAGTATCAAAATTATTCCGGAAGATTTGCAAGACTTTTTTTTCCCGCAACACCTTTCAATACTCATGCACAAATAAATTTAGTCTACTTTTTTTTCCAGAAATTTAATAGGTTGAAAACCATTTTGTACAAATCTGGAATTGTGCACGGAATGATTTTATAGTTTTACTATATTCAAAAAAAAGGGTATATCTCAACAACAGTACGATATCAAAGTAAGCATTTCAAAAGTATTAAGGATTTGGTGGTTTCCACTGTAAAGAAGAATGTTATATTGATTTGGTTGGCTTCCTTCCACAGAAAATGTTTGAAAAGGCAGAATAATAAGTATAAGCAAATAATATGATTCAAATTTTATTTTCGGAATTTCAGAACTTGTTCAGTTTCTTATCCTTTAATTCTGGGACCAATGTAGTAGTAAAATTTTATTAATACTAGAAATTTAAATGTTGTAGAGCAAAAGATTTAAAAATGCTAAAATTAACATACTTTAAGAAATGGAAGTCCACCGTATAGCATTCGAAAAATACTTAAAAACCGTATTTAAGGTAAAAATAAGCAGTAATCAGATTAAGAGAATTACATGAAAACAAAATTTGATCGTAAAGAGAAACGCCAATAGATAGGACTTTTGCTTCAAAAACCGTTTTCTAATAAAAAACAGATATGACATAAAAATTGCATCCAAAAAATTAACAAATAAAAAACAAAAGTGATTGATTTTTTTGCAAGCATTATTCATAAAATATCAAATTTCTCATATATGGTAATCTTCATTCTGCACATAAGTTTGAATTATCATGTTCCGATAAAATGTCTTTATCAGCTAATCACTACTAAGCTGCATCTCGTAATCCTCATCACTATCACTTTCAACCACTTTCCTATTACGTTTTTTCTTAGGAACGACAAAAGAGTCATCTTTCGTTTTTTCATCCTCATTGTCATGATCACTGCTATCAACATCAACATTATAATTTACGCGAGCTCTTCGGCGTAAAGGAAGTTCTTTTTGTCCTGATGGTCCAGCTTCATCGGAAGTTTCCGGATCTGATCCACTGGAATGCTCTTGATGCCGCTGTTGCTTCTTTCCAATTTTCTACAAAAATGACAAGATTTTATTAAGCACAGATATGTACACATTTTTTTTCATTTAGTTCAGCAATTTATCAAACTTACTACTCAATAATTCCCATATCGTACCACTATCAAAGAATGCCCCTATACATTTCATATCGTACATGATCGTTACACGAATAAAAGATTTCACAATGTCGGTCTCCTTGTTTCTTTTTATTATCAATTCATGGCAAATATTTGATCTTAAAGCTATTCCAACTTCTAGTATCAATTAAGATCTCGCAAAGTTATCATGCTTATTTAAAATTATGCTAGTTCTGCATACAAATGCGAAAATCCACTTCTTTTTTAGATCTAAACGAAACTGATATTATTAAATTTTTTAATTTCGTTGTGCAAAAAGCAAGTAGCCAATACATACGGGTCTAAAGAAATCCTCCATACGCATCGCTGGAGAACTCTGTTTTTGCTTTGTTTTCTTCTCGATCATTTCTCGCTTGCCTCCTTCTCTGCTATTTTTTTCACCTTCTGAGGCTACATTTCGCTGAACGTCTCTTACTTTTTCAACCTGTAAAATGCTACAAGTGCCATCATTTCAAGAAAAAAAAACTGGGATCATGCATCGCACATTGCAAAGTTCGACAAAATTTCCTGCATAAAGTTTGCATTGCAAACTGAAAAAAAACAATACAAATACTGCCACTATTTAACTATTATCCTAACGTTTTTTAACACTTCTTTAGAAACTACAACGGCAAGCGTTTCACCTTCCATACAAAATAGAAAGTAAAATAATCTCACGACAAATGCTACATCCCATAAATTTTAAACAGAACACCAGCTTACATCATTTTTGCTATTAATATTTTGCTTCTTAGCATGTGGTAAAGCAATAACGCTGTCATCACTGCTCTCGTGCACGGATAATTCTTCAACGACATCTTTTTCATCTCTCTGATCATCTACAAGCAAAAATTAATAGCCATTTTAATAGGTAAAACAATAAAATGCATTCTCAGATATCACAAAATTCATATTTCAAGCTTTCAATCAGAAACTCTAGCAGTTATCCGAACTGATAATTTCGTTCGGTATGCTACCTTAACTAATGATCAACTGCATATCAAACAAGACTATGGAGTGCTAAAAAGCATCTATCTCCTATTTAAATCACCGCTTATCTGATTATGATATACACGTTTATTAAAATTTACATCACATGGTAACATATAGGCCCACGTATAATAATCGTTTTTAAACAATAGAATAAGCGAAAATAGTGAAGTCCAATTAACCTTTTCTTGGCTTTCCTTGCTTACCTTTCACCTTCGATTGATTTTCTTGCTTACCATTTCCATTTTGATTGAAAAATTTGCGCATATCATCTCCTTCACGCTTTGATTCTTTCACAGCAAGTAATTTGCGCCTTCCAGCACGGCCTTCACAAGCTTTCTTCTGCTCATATTTTTCTTTCATTGCATCAATTTTTGGTATCACCCGCTCAGCAAATGGATCAGGTAACACTTCCTGTATATTTGCTAGATAAAATACCAAAATTAAACAAAATTACCAGTTCGTCAGAAATATTTTCACAAATGAAGTTATAATTTTCAATTTAATCAAAGGCAAAAAAGAAAAAAACGCACCTGTTTTCTAAAATTCTCAAATTATAATTTCCAAAACATCGAAGTGAAAAAGCTGTAAGAATGACGAAATGGAGAAAGTAAAGTTACTTGCCCTAACTAGACCAACAGCGGCTTTTTTTCGTCCGATGCTGCTAATGTCAGATTGTAGTTTTTTCGCTGCATTCTTAATCTGTATATCAAGATCAGCTTGTTCTTTTGCTTCCTGAAACAGAAAATAACCAATATTCGAAAGACTTTTGTTTCTCTTTTTTTGAAAGCAATGTAACAAATTTCATAATAGCATTAATATCCTGAACAACAAATAGATTTAATCATTTTCTAGATCGCACGTATTCATTGTGTAGCAGAGAGATATTCAATCCATTAAATAATTCCGCCTCTCCAAACTGCTGTTGATAAGTCACATATATGATACCTGTTTTTCGAGTTCGGCAAGAAAATAATCCAAATCATCACGCCACAAATCTGCCCACGTCATTTCTTCCAACGACTAAAAATTAATGTTTTTTAAACATTCTTGAATACAGTTTTTTCAAGGCGAAAGCTTCTTTAATAATTGAACTTCGAGAAATTGATAAAAAATACAAGCAAAATTTTTCTAGCGGAAAACTTTTTCTATCTTTACAGTAAGTTCCACGGAAAACAGATTTCGATGTCTCATTTTATCTTATTATATATCATAGTACTTTGGGAAACATTACTTGCTTTTGGAACCAAATCAAGCAGCGAGTGGAAGACTAATACATACAAACTGGAACTTATATTGAAATAATAGCATAATTGCAGAACATACCTTCAGTTCACTCAGTTTTGTTTCACTTTCCTTCAACAGTTTATCTTTTTCCTCTTCGGAAAGCTTTAGGATTGCCATACCCACTAAATAATCGTAATCGCTTAATTTGCTAGCCAACTCCTTATTCTGATGTATATCCTGAAAAATAAGGTTAATACACACTATAATAAAACGAGAAATTAACTATTTATATCAATAAATCATAAATTTGATTTTAGAATTGAACTGACCTCTTCGTTTTCCTCTTGTTCCTCGTCATCTTCATCTTGTGCCACCTCTCCCAACATCATTAACTCCTGCTTTTTTATCTCCTCTTTCCACTTCTTGACGGGGTCTGGCTTGAAGCTCATTTTTATCAACTGTTCAACAATTGCAGCCTTTCGCTTGTTCTCGATCAATATTTCTCCTTTTATTTTAGCCAAAATAAACCTTGCCTAAATATCAAACTCTTCATATTTCATAATTGAAAACCTGAATGGAAAAATTATGGTTTTGATGTCATCCTTTTAGAGAAAGTTTAAATGAAAATTCTAACGCCCAATTATTTTACAGTCGTTTAATAATTACATTTGTGTCAGTGATCGTAACAATACATTTAAAAATATGTGCGAAACATTTAAATATAACTGTTATAAGTTAACTGAAAAAAAATTACCTGATTTGAGAGTCGCTCACTCTGTGCTCGCAACAGACCTTCTTGAAATCTTTTACGCTCAATGTATTTCTTCTTACGTATTTCAAAGAATTCTTTACAAATATCTATAACATTTTCAAATCGTCGCAAATATCCAAATGGATCGAAAAGCACCTGAAAAGGAGATCATAATCTTGTATATGTGAGAAAATTCTAGGCATCAATTCCAGTTTATCACTCCAATTAGGTTGAATATAGAAAGTTCTTTGGATAAAAAAACGGTATTTTAATGACTTAACTATATATATTTTGTATATGTGTATTTCCTTTTTATTTCACGATTCGCTAAATATTTTTTTAGTCATTTATTAAATCACGCCGTACCATCGAAGTAGTGTTGATGACAGATTGCAATTTGAAAACTTTGTGAAGACCTTCTTCTTTAGATGCCCGCAGTTTATCACTATTCATTTTGATAACAAATTTAACAGTTGTATCAGTATGATATTCCTTGAAATCTCTGAAATATCAGTATTCGTTACGAATTTCACTTGCCACAACCATTAGAGCAAATAAAACGTTTGTAAATACATCGGTTTGTTTTACTTTTTGTTTTCGGATTAATCAGTAGTAATTAAAAAACAGTATCGAAATCATATTACTATTTCAAACTTAGGAATTACTATCTCACACATCCCTCAACTTTCGCTCTTTTTTTTTAATTTTTAGCGCACCGAAACAAGGGAACAGCAAGATATTCAAGAAAAGGTATGTTTTACTCAATTACAAAATTTATAACGAATGGAATTAAATAACTTTAATAATAGATCAAATAATCTTAACGGTAGTTTTGGAAAAGGACTAAATTTACGTTATAATTGCTGGTTGCTTATCACTTCCATCCATCATGGGCACCAGTACTGTTTCCTTGTAAGTTTGTGTCCAGGTACGAATTGGCAATTCAGTTATTTCAATAGTTTCATTGTTAATAACCGCTACTTCGCCATTACAAACAAATCGTTGATCGTCAAGTTGTTCGATGGTACCACGGAAATGTTTGTACCATGGTATCTATAAACATTAGTTATTTGACAAAAATGCAATTTATAAACATTTGGCTTTTCTGCATTAAAAAATAAAATGCTTCAGTATATGCAAATTGTAACAAATTCCAAATATTCAATAATAAAATAATTATAAAACTAAACAGTGTGATGTAAATAGTTTGATGGTGAATATGAAAGAAGTTTATCTATAATTTTGCACTTCCTGAATTTTCCTTACCAAAGGCTTCGGCTCTTTCCCATCGATTAAAGCGCGCATATTATCTACTATTTCGCGAGGATTATAGCATGGTACTTTTGTGGACCAAGCTGTGCCGATACCTTCTGCACCATTTACTAATACGGTGGGAATAACTGGGCAGTACCTAAAATTAGCTTTCGCTTAAGAAAAAAGATTCCGATTGCAAAAAGAACCACCCATGGTTTGGAAATTTATAAAAATTTTCAAGTTTCACTAGCAGCTGACCCATTCCTGCATGAATTTACAATTGCAATTAGATCATCTGCATTGACATATTATTGACAAAATATTAAGAGAAACTAATTAAATCAAATCATACCACTCAGGTTCGATCTTCTGATTTTCTTCAAACAAGAAACGAAGAACATTTTCATCAACAGACGGAAACAATGCTTTCGTTACAGGACTGAAATTATTTCAGACATTTGCAAGTTATGTGACATTTGTATGCTTCTTATTTTTATTCGTCTATATGTATATCTAACAATTTTTTTTGTAAAATATAAATTACTATATTGCCAATTATAAAGAAAAACAAAGATGAAAAATGATCGCAAAAATAGAATTTAAAAAATAAAAACTTAACATATCTGCGTAATTTTTATGTCAATAATTGAGAATTCGCTTACTTGAGTTGAGTGAAAATATAACGTGGACTGGCACTATCTTTGCCACCCTGCAAACGTGTGCCAAATTGTCCGATTGGTAATAAAAGATTGATATTGTTTGAGCCCACAAAATCTTGTGCCAAATTCACAATTGTTGACATCAGTGATGCCTACAATGTCTCTAAATATTATGCTATCCTAAACTGCTCCGATACAAATATTTTGATTTAATGAGAACTGTATACAAAGCATAACTGGTCATTACACATATTGTTTGTAATAATTGTAAATGGCTGTAATGGCCGACGTTGGAGCTTTCACAATAAGTGACTACTATTTATGCTCTGTTTTGTTTTTCTATTTTTTTTCTTTTCTCTAAATCATAATAATGGCTTTTTCTCGATGCTCAAAACATTTTCGACAAATATCCGAAATCGTCATAGATATCGTGCGCAATACTGCAGGAAAACTTTAATTATAACAACTTTTGAAATTCCTTAAAATCTAAAAACAAATAAGCAATATCGACCAAGCACTACAAACTTGAAGTCTTAATTTCAACCGAAAAATATTTATATATTTCATAGAAACTTAACATAAAACACTAACCTCGCCATGATGATAAGCAGACATTTCACCAACAGCACCAGCTAACTGAGCTACTTTTACTTCTTTTTTGTCAGCTCGTTTAAAGCATGTAAACAAAACCTTTAAAAAACAAATATTTTGAGTAGTTGAAGACGACAGTAATAGAACTACAAGTAAATCCCACTTAGTCTAATACGAATAGAGTAAGGATTTACTAGTGGTGTGAATACATCATTTAATGCCAGTACTTACTTTTCGTTGTCCAGGCTTCAAACCATCTACCAAACTTGGAATCGATCTCTCATTGTCACAATTCGAAAAAAGGACAAGCTCCTTATTGACGAAATCCTTGAACGAAACAACATGGGTATTTTTATCATATAAATATTCTTCCGTTAAACCATCTTCTCGACGACTTCTTCTTTCCTGAACATATAAGATCGTTGAATTGCATTGTTCTCGGATCTAATTTATATTTCCTTGTTAAAATCTTCCTCTCATTGGAGGACAGGAGAATTTTAACAAGGAAATATAAATTTTCTCAATGTCTCGAAAAGGCAGGTTAGAAGTGACGCTCTTTATACTGTTTTTTTTTTGGAGCCATATCCAGTGGAAAATTATATTAAGAAAAATTATCATTTCAAACATCTTAAATAATACAACATACAGCCATCCAGTTCGTAAGCCATTTTTTCCGTTCTTCAATCTTTTTCTTGCTAAAAGCCATATCAAGTGCCTGATCATCTTCTTCGCCATTATATTTGAATTGTATTCTATGTCTCCGCATGTCCATGAAATATTCCCTCGCTTCTTTCGATGTCGAAGTACCCAAACCTGTAAAAATCTGATTCTATAAATGAATGGAAGCATTAGTGATTGCGCCTCTTATGTACAATGAGAGATCTGAATATCTTTCAGTCTTATTTCTTACTGCACATACCTTTGTAGTACTTAATGCGATATGTTTTCCAATTTTCTGTATTGTTAAGCCATTCTCTGTATTCTGGTAATGAAAAAAATGAAATTTCTTCTTTGCCTTTTGTTGCCTGCAATCAGCAATTTTGATAAATCAGTAGAATCTTCAGTCTTGATCAATTGAGAACAATGCGCAAAAATTCCAAACCTTGACAATTGGAGTAATGAATTCTTCAACGAAATTTCGTCTAACCAATGCTGGCCAATTATAGTGTATGAAATTTATGACCAATCCTTTGATGTGTGATCCATCTTGATCCTGAAGTAAAACAATCGCTTTAATTGCTAAGCTGTTTGCTAACAAACACATGATAAAGAGAAAATAAAAATGATAGAAAATACTAATAATCTAGTTCATCAAGTTTTTGTAAGAAACACTAGTCTTAGAGAAGCATTTTGAAATAGTAAAATATATTCATGTATGTCAAAATATCAAGATACAAACTACTCTTAACTTTCAGAGTTTTTAGAAAAACTCCATCACAATGAAAGTAAGCAATAATCCATTAATGATGGATCCAAAGTGTGGGAATTGTTTTCCAGCCGGTATGAGTAGTTATATTCTATCCAACAAAAAACACTACAAAAATCGCTTGAATGTTCTAACCGTCACTACTTGCTTAGCATATAATCTACAAAAAACCTAACAGCAGACGGTACTTTACTTGAATAGAATATCTCTTTTGTTAGTTAAAGTCTTTTATTTTTGGAAATCCATGCAGTTCCCTGAACAAACCTGATCGGCCATAACCATAATTTTGCCATATCGTAGAGTTTTCATATCCTCATCTTTGACGTATTTTAAACGATATTGAAGACCAATAATTTTCAAGAGGGCATTGACTTCGGCATTTTCCATTATCTGGAAAAAAAGATGTTTCCAGCATAGTAGAAAATAAAATTTCAATATATCTTATAATGCACCTATCTTTAGTTGATTACCTGTTTATGGTTGCCTTCTCGAACGTTAAGCATTTTACCACGAAGAGGAAAGACACCATACTTATCACGCCCCACAACCCCAAGACCTGAAACAGCCAACGATTTTGCTGAATCGCCCTCTGTAAGAATAAGCGTACATTGCGCCGAATTCTTCGTACCAGCATCGTTAGCATCTTCCAACTTTGGCACACCCTATATAAGCTAGCTTTAATTTGCTTCGGTGAAAATTCAAACTATAGATAGAACCAATAATAAAAGGAGATATAAAATGGATTAATTTATAACTTTATGCAATAAAAGTCTTTAATTAAACACACGTTTTCTGTTTTTGTATTTCAAATAATGTACCTTTAATTTGCTGGTCTTTTTAGACGAACACTTTTTATCTAATATTTCCTGTTGTTTAAATCGCACCCATGTCATAATTGCTTCTACAATTCCGCATTTCAATGCTGCTTGAATAAATTTTTCCGAGAGCTCACATGTTGAACCAAAATTTTTTGATTGCAACGTCATCGTTTCCTTTGTTTGAGAATCAAATGTTGGATTTTCGATAAGTGCATTAACAAATATCCACATATGATTCTTGATCTGAAAAACTGAGCGACCGAAACTATCTGATCACTCACTATAGCGTTGCAGATGGCAGAGTGACTTATCGAAGTTCACTATCAAAATTGCTACAAGATTTTCTCGAGCTTTAGATAATTTACTTGACATTTGCACAAAAATAGTATTTTTTTCATCATTTCTTTGGTGAATAAAACTCAGCAATGAAAATTATTGGAAACTAAAATTACCTGAAATGGTTTTACACTAATGCCACCACTTTTACCAATTTTCTTCTTAATCACATCAATTAATTTGCTTGCAATCTGATCTACAACGTAATCAACATGTCGACCTCCCTAAAAAATAAGAAATTGAATAGACTTTCACTTTCCTTTTATTCTTTTATTGAAAAACATGCTTAATATGTTTCGGAAGTTGAAATTCAAAATGCATAATGAATGGATTAAAATCGATGAAATATGCAAACAATGATGCATTGTATTTAAGATCACGCTATCAACCACAATGTGTAAAATCAACTATCTTTACCAAATCTATAAATTTGGAGAACTCACGACCTCATATTCGGAAAGAAAGAAACCTTTGTGGTGGCAATACTATTTACAAATGAGATTTGTTGAAAGCCTTTATCCGAAACTGTGAGTGCCACTTCCCAGCGCGGGTTAACTGATTCATAAATCACCTTATACGCTTCACCATTACTGTCAACACTGTGCTTCACGTATTGTTCAACGTATTGTTTGAAGCCTTGCACCTAGATTTTGAAAAATCATTTAAAAAGAATCTGTTTTTAAGCCACGAGAGAATTTGACAACTGACAACACCGACGGATCATGCATGAATCAGGAAAAAGTAGCAGCTGGGCTATAATAGTATCACTTTGAGGATACGGGAACTTTTTCATCTAGTGAAAACAACGAGATCAATGTTAAATAAATTGAACGAAAAAATAGTATTTTCAAAAACATACAGGAATTTGTCTGTTGTTAAGGAAAACTTTTACACCATTTGTTGAGCCAGCAATATCATAAGCTCTGCGACACATCAATGCCACAATATCATCATCCAATTTAGTCATTTTAAACTTTGCTAAGTCTGGTTTGAAAATTACTCGTGTAAAGTCATCTCTGCTACTGTCCATTATCTTTGGTTCTTCATCTTTTGACATATTATTGATCCATGTCTAAGATTGAAGAAAAATATGATTGCTTAATTTACAAATATGATCAAGTTTAGCATCTAAAGTTTAATTTGGAAATCCAGAATGCAAATTGAATGGTGAAAAATTTTAAAGGAAAAATTTGAAGACCTGTTTAAAAGCCTTCCCATACTCACTAGTAGAAGTTTCCAGAGTGAATTCTTTGCTAAATATATTACAAAGTTTTGCACCATAACCATTTCGGCCACCTGAAAGGTTTTGCAGCTAACTGTGTATGTTAGATTTTTATTTTACACGCTTTCTAAATTTGCTGATAATGTTCTTGAAAATAGAAATTTTCTATTATGTGTTCCACTCAGTGCCATATGTAAAAGAAGTTTTCAATGCTACGAAACAAAAGCCACAATTATTGAAACATAAATTGCTTAGCAATAATATTTAAGTCAATGACTGCACGAAAAATTAAAAAAACTACCTGTAACTTTCCTTTCACTGTCATCATAATTTGATGAGGTAAGCAGGGTACCAAATATAAGTTCGGGGACGTACAATTTTTCAATTTTATGCAGCACAACTGGAATACCTCGGCCATTGTTAAATATAGTAATTTCATTTTCCTGCCTAAAAATTTCATCAATTATTATTATTATTGAAAGGATAAACTAGTTGTGTTATTTGGATGAATTATTAGCTGAATTTAAGGATAGGAAATGCTCTAACTGTATTTAATTCTCATTACTACATTAGACAATTTGCTACTATAGCAATTTATCAATGTTATTATCGATGTATTCGATAATAACATTGATAACATTTGTTAGTAAGAAACTAACATTTGTTTCTTACTATACACTGAATATATGCTTGTTGATAGTTCTTCCGACCGCCATTGGATAATGAGAGGGAAATTTTGATTATCAACTTACTTATTAATGTTGACTTTAATAAGATTCATTTTTGGATCTCGTTGTTTGTTATCAGCAGCATTCACCAATATTTCATCGAATATCTTGTACAAACCTGGCACATATGAGATCTCACGTTGAATTATTCGATCAGTTTCTGTATCGTACACCCACATTGACTATAACTTTCAAGAATTACTTTTGCATCCATTGAAAAAATTTTTAAATTTAAATTTATTCAAGAAAATAATGGATTAATATAATAACGTATTTTTAATCAGATACAGATTTATGATTTCTGCAAAAAACAAATCGCACTGACCCGCTCACTTTTTTCATTGCAATTTTCAAAATGTATTGCATAAATTGGCATTTCCGAGAAAAATTTCAAGATTTCGAAGCGATTTATTTCTTTCGAAGACATAAAAGATCACTCACAAGTAAACAAAACAGTAAACCTACAGCTCGATCGGTATATTCCACGGAACCAATGTATGTATCAGGTCGTAGCAGGATATGTTCAAGTTGTGTTTTTTTTTGATATATTTTCTCAATGCTTAGTCGTTTTCCTTTATTTTCCTTCTCTTCTTTCTCTAAATCCATAAACACATCCATTGGATCTTCTGCAGTTATTTCTGCCGCTACAAAGAAAAGAAATGAAATACCCCTAAAAAAATGGAAATATAATAAAAAACACTTTAATCACATTTATTACGTAACTTACATGGTTTTTCAGCTTTCTTTCTTCCACCAGGTTTTACTGCTCTTTTAGCAGATGCCTTTTTGCTCAATTTCGGTGGCGGTGACAATGAAGCAAATGAGTCCTCATCCAAATCAATCGACTAAAACGAAAAGTACTCTATTTTGCAAAACAGAATAACTAACTTACAGCAACAAACACATCATTTGTATTCAAAAATGTTCCATCATGAATAAATGTTTAAAAAATTAGCATAAAGTAACCAATCTCAGTTCAATTCAAACTAACATTTCGTGATATCCAGACACATTAGAATGAATAAATATGTGAAAGACGGCAATCCGGTTTTGATATTTACACTACTTCAAAGCAATACATAACATTAAAAAAGCACAGGTCGTATATGAGATAATTGAAATTAATTTAGACAAATTTCATGAATAAACTAACAATGACTTCTGATGAATCGCACATTTTTCAATGAAATCTATCGCCTTAGTATAAAACCAATTTTCGAAAATTTTTAATTCTCAAAACACCTGAAAGTAAATAATTAAGGAAAGTTTTGAACATAACAATGTTGTTTCTTCTGACGAAGAATTCTGTTCCTTTCATGTCAGCAGTGATTAACCCCCCTAAAATATGTATTGGCAGGCATCAAATATACTTTTTACGTTGAGCTAAGTATTTCAAGCACTTGTGAAATATTTAAGCAATCCAAGTAGTTCTTGCTAGTATTTAAGTATATAAGTAGTCATAAATTTTTTGCATGTATTTTCCGCGTGTGTTTAATTGGATTAAGCATTTTTTGCACAAAGTTAACTACCATGTATTAAGCCATGCAAATACTTTCTGCAATACTTAAATACGTGAAAAGAATCATTACATATAAAAAATGTGCATTGATCCCACACAGGCTCATGGCGGGTAAAATTCAAATCAAATTCACGAGAAAATGAAATGACTGAAACTATTTCATTTCCTCAAGAACTTGGTTTAAATTCTTTTTTCTGTTCTAATGCTTTTCATACACATTACTGATTAATTTATGACAAGTCAACAGAACCTTGGTAACAAAATAAAACAAATTTCAACAAGGAGAATTTATCGCATAGTAATTTTTCAATAATCAATTGCACAACATTTATCAAGTTAATTTAATAGTCAAAAGAGAAACTTCAATTTGTAGCTCATCCTGAAATTATAACTTCCGAAAGGTATAGAATTATGGGAAAGTTTTAAAATTGGAGATTCCCGATTTAAAATTTTAGACTGAACGTATTGTTTGCACATTCTTGCACATTAAGCTTATGATAAATATAGTGACATTACATTTTCAGTAACTTAAAGTTATTTGTTTTAATGATAAGCTTAGTAATGATATCAACCATCCAAACACTTTACATTCTGCATCACAGGTCAGTTCAGTAACCTTTCAACAAGCAATGCTCAGCGATATTTGTTGAATTTTGCATCGATAACTTCAGTTTCAACTTGTCTATATTAAAGAGATATTATGAGGTATTTTATCTAATCTGCCGCAACAACCACATTCATTTATGTTCTTGATCACTTTGATACATCACTAAAAACTTTCATAATCCCTAACTACAATTCAGATTCATATGTTTTCTAGTGCAATATCTCGTCATAAATTTCGAGAAGTGATAACTCTGTATATTAAATGAAATGGAAAACGTGAAGTATGTAGAACAACATTAAAGAAATAAACATTTATCAATTGCATACCAAATTCACAAAATGAAATTGTAAAATCCGATCTTACCACAAATTTTGGAAATTTCAAAACCCACTAACAATTCTGAACCATATTTTGCAACAAACCCCAATTAAAAAACAAAAGCCATACATCTGAATCAGTATGTAACTATGATAATTTCTCCCAACAAAGTCCCATGGATCCTATGGATTTCAGTGCAGTAATTCAGCCGATAAAGTAAAAGCTTTAATTTACACTCAGGCACGTCATACAAAGTGATAAAAAAAAAACGACCCCTTCACGTATCACCCTTACAGTCCTTAGAAATGCACAAAATAGTTCCGTTTAATTTTCTATTTCAAAAATCAAATTTCCCGCCAATAAATGCCCACTGAGAATCAGAATCATTTTTACAGCTTGACAAATTATTGGAATTAAAATGCATCAAGTGGGGAATCAAACTGAAATTTTTATAAAGGAAAAAATTATATTTGCAAAACATTTTAACAATTAATATTAAATCTTTGTAAACAATAACCCGTAATAAATTCCTGAAAATTGTTGGTATCACCTGGAAAGGGAGAATAAATTAAAAGTGTCATGACCGGAATGGAAAAAGTAGTCCGCTCGCAACTGAGGATTTTCGCACACATCTTCAAGTATTCTCCCTAAACTATTTATCAGCTCCATTTTATTTCGGAACTATCAATCTATCAATTCTTAAACAATTTTGGATAAGCTTCCTTTTTACATGCTTCTATCACCGAAATTTTTTTCACCATTTATTTCACTAATCTATAATCTACTCTTTTTTTGCAAGAAATATTGCTAAGCCTAGTGCCCTAATCCTATCTATTACTATAAACAGAAGTATACTATGGGCCACACCATCAAATGACACTCATCAGTAATGGTGCCAGCTGATATCATGATATCATCATTACCGACAAAATCTGTAAAAAATGTAATAAAACTACATAAAAAAAAAATACAAAGAAATAAATAAATGAAGAGATAGGTACATGGATTGGATTATCACAATACTCGCAATCGCCTTAACATAAATCGAAAGATTCGAAAACGTAAAACTAAATGGCGTACCATGATACGACAATACATGATAATTATAACAAAGAAAATGAAGCCCCACACGAAAATGCTATCGCCAAAATTAAACCAATTGTTAAAACTTAACGAATATGTTTGTTCAACACTATTTTCTCCATTCGTATCAAAAAATTGGACGATTTCATGAAGCTGTAAAAATAATGATAAAAAATCCAAATTATCAAAGACACAAAAAATGTGAAATTAATAAATAAATATAACCTGCGCAGAAGTTAATTCATTGGAAAGCTGATTTTCATTTGGAACATTTGTATGATCATCCCTCAAACGACCGCCACTCAAATCTCTGAAACAATTTACAACATATGAACCAGGCAAATAAATAAGAGATAAATAAATGGATCATCATCCGCGTTGAAAAATTTTTATCTGGTTAATTTAGAATGGGTTATTTTAATAAATTGAAGTTTTTAATCTGAATGTTCAGCTCAGTTTTTTAAGGTAGAGAGTGAAATTTTAAAATAACACCAGTTTAAAATCTCTTACCTGATTAATTTAAATTTCCCACCATTATGCCGTTCTGCTTTAACAGAAATGAAAATCAGACTACTACGAGAATTACCTTTAAGAAAGTTAAAACTTGCACTAAGTTAGAACCTGCATTATTCAAGCGTTAGCGTAAATATTTTGAAGTACTTTGTTAGTCCAATTTTTAAACAAATTTAAGTGAGATTTTGACGAAATATATGAACTTACGATGAAAGAGTGACGTTGGCGACCGGCTGCGAAACAGCACTCCATAAAATCCGACACTTTGGATCTTCTCTATATACTGGTTCAGCATTCGCTGACACATCTAGTATAACCTATAACATTTTTTAAGAAATTTTAAAATCAATTTGCTTTCTGCTGAAAGATTTAATGTCGACTCTTTATCTCATCTTTCATTTTTCATGAAGTACGTTTCCAGCAAAATAATTAATAAAATTCTAAGAAATTTTTACAATATCCATAGTGTTGTTTCCCAGGAAAAAAAATGCTTTAATACGGATCTTTTGAATTAGAAATTAATTTACTCCATACTTTTGAATATTTTGCAAAATTCGTAGTAGTCATTCTCTTTGGAAGTGGTAAATTCTGCGAATGCTTCCAAGATAATGCAGTACCAGCCTGCAAATAAAAAATTGACTTCTTCATATTATCAAAAGCTTTCGTTTACAGAAACACATATTCAAATAGTAAATTGATTGAATAAATGATCTAAAAAAATTGAAATCAAAATTTTCTTCAAATCTACTAAATATTATTCTCAGTTATATCCATGCTCATATTCAAATCACCGATAATTTAACTATCAATATGTAGGAATATAGTAAAAAAAACATGTGAAAAAATTAGATAAAAATTAGATCATGTGAAAACACAAGATAATAGTATTGCAAATGGGTCTTAATTTTTGATAGTTAGTGACAGCATCGCTATTACATATTTTACTTATCAGTAGAATTTATCTTGGAAAATAACGGAATTTTTCACTTGATTATTATCTATTGTAGCATTGATGATGAAATGATATTGTATAAATCAAAAATATGAAAAAAAATACTAACAAGTACAAGCGATTGACGCAAACTTTCGATCAAATCACCTTCCAATGCACTTTCAAGTAGTGCTTCCAACAAAAAGATACAACTCTTTGCATCCGATGTTGTGCTAACTTCAAGACATGAACTATCACCAAAAATTGCCACAAAGCCCGACCTAAACATAAATTGTTTAAAATATTCAGAAAAATTTAGAAACTGAAGATTAGGTTAAAAGAATAAGTACCATCAGCTAAGAATTCTCATATCAGATTTTTAAATAATATATAAAATAGTTGGCCTAACTTCATTTCTTCAGTTATCCGATAAAAAAAGAGATGTTTAGGATTCAAATGATGAAAAAAATCAATTTTAAATTAAATTTTAATATTAGACCTTTAACAATTGATCTAACCTCAGGTATAATACTGTAATTAACACAACAGTACTTGAAATATATCTGATATATCTCATGATGCATGTAAATATTTCATTAAATATTCTATCGTATGATGCAAATATTCTATACTACAGAATGCACTGATATGCTATGCTATAAATAAATACTTTGAAACATAAAGAGAAGAAACTCCGGCAAGATTTGCTATTTAACGAAGTTATAACTCCCTGAGAGAAAATCAGTCTTATTATTCCAAGTTCATAAAATGAGCTGAAATAGTTAAAATAATAATTACATTCAATCCAGAGGGTGCATCACATCCACACTTGAAATCCCCGATTGGAGCTTCTTTTATGACGGTCATTTAAAATGAATTACTTTCTAACTTACGTTTTTGATAAAGTGTCATTTTTGTAGTACAAGAAAATGGCTTCCTCATACAACTGATCAACTTTTTTATCTGCTATTATCTCTTCGCCCTGAAAAAATGTAACCACCCGATCTCAAAATGAACTAGTATAATAATACTTTATTTAATATAGGCTACTTTAAAATCCTTGTTACTACAAATATAGTTTATATCGATGTTTATCGCTTGCTTCCAATAACGAGATATGAAAGGATTTCCACAAACAGACAATGTCCGAACAAGCTAAGAGGATTTTAATATAGTAAATAATTTTAAACGATTATAATTTGACTTGCGAAAAAAGGTCACTTTACGCTTTTACTTGAAAATTCTTTCCAGAAAAATAATTAACCAAATCAATTAAATTGGATAATGCAATGAAGGCATGAGATGGAGCATTAGATATTGATGTTCCTGACAAGTATTTCACTGGTGTTTGTCCTATAGTGGCTATACCATCCAGAACCTGTAGAACATCAGCGCCTTAAGCAAAGATAACAAAAAAAGTCAGCTAAGACCGTTGGCCACTGTGACTATAAGCAACTTATTTCAGAGCTAAAACGTAATTGCCAATGATGAACTGCAACAGAAATTTCTTCAATTTTGTGCCAAAAAACATCGTTTCATTTCAGTATGAAAGACAATCTTACATGTGAGCTCAAAGAAATATTCCATTTCTTAAGAAGATCGTTTAAAGCCGGTAAATTTGTCCCTCCAGTTTCTGGTTCCCACCACTCTCTGAAAGATAAATTAGTTTACTATAAAAAGTTCTTGATTTCTCGAATTCAAAAAGACAAGCTGAAGTTCAACTCATTTGTTTTTTCAAAAACTTTAACTTTTACACATATTGCTTTTCGGAACTTCTATATTACAAGTCCTTGATGATAGAAATCCAAATTTTTTTATCAGGATTGCACAACTGAACAGATTAATTCCTGATAAGACAATATAAATGCTTTCTGGAATAAATTTAAGTAATAACTCTAAATTCTGCCATAATAATCTTTTATGATTTATTCAAAACGTCAAAGACATATGTTCATTTTAATTCACATTAACTTGCGGCTGTTAAGCTCATATGATGATGAAATAAGGGAATACATTTCCTGAGATCAAATCTGATATATATATATATATATATATATATGCAAAATTGGCATACTTGGTATTTTCGTCCATGAATCGAATTTTCTCAATTACAGATGTGTTGTACCAATCCGCAAAAATGATCAAATTGAGGTTAGCATTATTTACTTCGTCATAAAGTTTCTGTTGCTCGTTAGGAAAAAATTCATCCTCAGGATCAACAATTAAAAAAGCTGAATACTGGCTCAGATCCACACAGGTAAGAGGTTCGCCTAAAACCTAAAAAAATTGACGTGTATGAAGAATTGACAAAAATTGTATCTTTAACTCAGTTGAAAAAATGTGATTTTTTTCTTCGCAACTGAGATACATTTAAATTTAAACATCGGAATTATGCAGGTATTTAAGATTATTTCTTGTATATCCACCAGCTTGACATAGTCGGCATTCCTTCTGAGAAAAGGTTCCTGAGACAGCCGTCAAAGCAATTATTTTAATCCGTCCACTTCGGCGATTTAACTTTCTATCTTAACATGGTCAAAATGGTTAGTTTTGAACATCAAAAATAATTTGATTTTGAACTTAAAAATTAATTCAAGTGAGTCAACAAAAACATAACCTGCAAAAACCTATTCATCAAAGTATATAAATAATATTCACATCAAATATGAAGATTTGAGATATGAACTTATTGAAAAAGCTTTTCGAAAATAAATAAATATCTCTCCTTTTCCTCTCTCTTACATACCGCTGCTAAATTTAATAACCAAATTAAAATTTTGGACTTTAAGTCTACCTCAATGTAATAACCACTGCTACGAAGATGTTGATAAAGTGGTTTGAAATTAGTATGTGGATGATCAGCATTCCAGTCTAGTATATTTGTCTTGTCACGTAAATCGTCACGTGGAATATATCCGGGCGGATAGCGAATGTTTCGATATTGATCCCATAACAATCGCTGGCTGAAATACCCCATTTTTTGTTTTCTTAAAAACTTCAATTTATATTCGATTGCTCTCTTCTTCCAACTTTCCCTAGCATTTCTTTTCCTTGATGTTTCATTTTCAGTTTCATGCCTTTAATTTTATTCTTTCATGAAAAATAATTAAACAAATTTGAAAATAAGGCTGTGTGTTCTACTTAAATGGAAAAAAAAATTACGTTGAAACATAAAGTTGTAAAAGTTAACCTTCTTGGGGGCGTCGGAATGACACGAACTCGTATTGGTAATAATGCAGTTGACTGCTTTTGTCCACCACGTTCATCTGACTAAAATGAAACTTAATTTTAGTGTTCTCGAAAAAAAGATTCACTTGTAATATTTATGTTTGATGTTTAATCGATTATGCCTCTAATTTTGAATTTTGGAAAAGGCATATGCACTGACATCAATTGTTGATCTTGAAAGAAGAAACAATTATTAACCTCGGAAAATAAAAAAAAAAACAAAGCA
Source organism: Acanthocheilonema viteae (assembly GCA_900537255.1). NCBI lineage: Eukaryota > Metazoa > Nematoda > Chromadorea > Rhabditida > Onchocercidae > Acanthocheilonema > Acanthocheilonema viteae. Next base: position 22,640 of record UPTC01000484.1, read on the forward strand.
AACAAATTTACTGTGACTGTAACACTGATTCGTCCGCTTGCAGTTCCATCAAAATTACATCCATTTGGCATAACACTTACTATAACTGCCATATAACCTGACCATGGCCATAAGAGATCCGAATATAATATTGAAACATTCAGCAAATCACCGTTTTCATCCAAAAATGGCTCCCATATTGGCTAAATGATTTTTTTTTAATTCTTAAAAAACTACACGCTAAAATTAGCTAAAAATAAAATATGAATTTTAAATCATATACTTACCTCTGCAATTATTCGACCAGACACACCCATTCCATTAACGATCGTAATCTGCAATTTCGCATTGCATTCTAATCATGTAGGTTTTGAGATAACTTAAAACGAAAGAAAAATTTTATTTTTCTCAGGAATCCTTAAGTTCTATGCTTTGCTTTTTAATTTTTCGCAATGGACACTCGTAGTCATTGTTAATAACTGTAAAATATGAAAAATATGAAATTTATGCACCATATGGCATATTCGTCCCACTATGTAGAATAACTTACATTAATGAGAGTAGGCATACCGGAAGCGTAAAGTGGTTGACTACAATACGGCCACATATAAGGACATTCATTAAAGTCAATATATGGTGGAATGAAACTAAAATTATGCAATTATCTTTCAAAATTATTTTTTTCATATAGTACAAGAAAAAATTTTCCCTTAAGATATGATATCTAATCTGACTCGCAAAATCTGCATTAACTCTCTCCATTTATTTGTTAAATTAAGAATGATATCGCTGGAAATCGAACCACTGAAATTTAGTATATTTGTTTCTATTCTTATATCTGTGATTATTTTTCTATTCTTATACTAGCAGTTTTTGTTTCTATTTCGTTTAAGAAAAAGCTGAGCAAGAAGATTACGAATCCTCACCAATCAATTTATTACTTAATCAAAATAGCATAAATTTAATTATACATTAATTCACGGCAAGTATTTACGTGATTCGTGGAGAATATCGTCGCATGAATTGGAATGATGCAAGAATATTCATTTTACCAGCTCCTTGTTCAAACATTGTTGCCACATTAGGAAGCCTGGTTGCACCTTCCACTAATGCCTGTTTTATAACTGCAGGATTCCACAAACGTTTATCTTCGATACCACTGTAAACTCAATGTAAAAAAGAAAAAGTAAAAACTGGTCAATCGCAGAATTTCAACTCTTCAGCTTTCATATTAGATTGCGCGTGGAATCATTTATTTTGAGATATTTACTTTAGACTTGTTTTGATTTCTTGAACTTGAAACATCAGAACACAAAAACTTTCTTGAACAGAACCTGCAAAAATATTCGTACTCCAAATTTTTGAAAATCTTTTCCAAAGTTCGCAAAACAAATTAGCCGCTCACAAATAACACTCTACCTCAGCATTACAGCTACCGCTCCAGCAACTACCGGTGATGCAACGGAAGTACCAGAAAGAGCACGACAATTACCGTCTAAGGAAGAACTATAGACGGAGGCACCGTAGGAAACAATATCCGGCTTAACTCGCCCATAACCACCTATATAAAATATGAGCACAAATACAAATTTCAATCATGAAATATGTTTATTTACATTCAATAACCAATTATCAAAGCTTCAGAAAGATCTTTTACGAAAATCACTTTACCTGGTAGCTCCCAAGTGGTCATTCCACGTGAGGAAAAACGTGCAATTTTAGAATCACCATTTATACCGCCAACACCAATAACGTCCATTTGATCCGCTGGATTATTTAGAGTCCTGAAAAATACAAAAATTCATAAAGGGTAAAAACATAAAAAAGCTGTTTACATTTTTAACTTGAAATTTTTTCAACATTAAAATTAATGAAAAAAGTTGGTGTATTTTGTTTCCGTTAAAAAGCTCAAAAAACCTCACCCAAATTTTGGTCCATCATTTCCAATTGCTGAAATGAGAATAATTCCATTCGCGGTTAGTTCCCATACCTTATCCATAAATGGCCGGTCAGTAAAATCCGGACCACCAATGCTGAAAGCAACCAAACTATTACTCGCTTCATTTTATATCATTATCTTCAAGTATACTTCAAAATTTTAGACTTCTGATTTAAGTACTCTATTTTCTTCAGTTCTATTCAACAACACAATTAAGTTACCTGAGATTCAGGACATTTACACCCCGCAGGATGGCATGATTGAAAGCGTCAAGAAACCACGAGGTAAACGAAATCTGAAATCAAATACTGAGTAATAATTTTATAAATAACGATTTTAATTCGTTCTAGGAAAATTCTTTCCTGTTGACTTCAACGGTTTTTTAAAACATATAGAAATATCAGATGTTAATGAATGTTTACTAAAAACACTTGACCATTACTGTTCTAACTAATTTCAGTAAACTTAAATGCCGATAAGAATACATAGGAATACTACATGGAAATTTAAAAATGCTAGTATTAATCAAAAAGCATTTTAACAAACATATTCATGTTTGATTTACCGATGTCAAAGAAATCCTAAAACTAACTTGTTTCTTCGTAAAAACTTTATAAGCATAAATACTAGCAGCAGGAGCAAATCCATAACATCTCTTATCTGAACTAGCTATTAAACCAGCAACAAAAGTACCATGACCGAGACCTGAATTATAACAAATTCTTTAAGTTATTTTATTCTGAAATTCACGAAAAAAGCAGATAATATGAAATTAAAGTATGATAACCGTCATCAGCAGTTTTCTCGTTTGTCCAGTCAGTACGTTCAACAATTTGCTGGAAATGAGGATGATGTTTACCAAGGCCCGTATCAAAAATCGCAACTTTCACACCTTGCCCTACAAATGGTTTGTTGCGATAGCTTTACTTTCTTTAGTTCATGAAACTTGCAATTTTATGCTACATCAAATAAATCATAAATTTGAAATCTAAATCCTAATATCAATTTCCTCTAATTTTAATTACTAAAATCAGCAGGATTATTAGCACTTTTAAAACATGATCACTGAAAGCTTTCGATATTAATCATATGCCAACACATGTAGACTTCTGATATCCCAAGCATACGCACAATTCCAAGATTAATATTATGTAAAAGCTCTTCATATATCTATGCCTAAAATACTTTTCTAAACCACATAGAGAACGAAAATTTTTACTTAAAAAATTGAGAAGTTTGAAAAGTTAAAAAAAAAAAAAACCTTTATATCCCATATTCCATAACTTATCAACATTAAGGAGTTTGGTAACATAACGAATTTCGTTATCATCAGAATGACGCCTTCGACTCACTAATAGTTTTTTAGGCAACGCCGCTGTGAAACGATTATTACTTGCAACATGTCTTGTATGAATGGATCGTTGTAATGATTCTACAAAGACGGTTGAATTGCATGCCGATACCTGAATATTTAAATCATCGTAAAATTGGCTAAAACAATAACGAATTCAGATGTTTTTTCAAAACTGATCATCCGTTTCGAATCATTGAACAGAAGTTATTGAAGGAATTTATAAAACTTATTCAAAGTCCAAAACCTAAAAATCATCGAATTTTCAAAATTTAAATTTAATATCGCCTACTATCAAAATCAATTACTTATAAATTAAATTAATCTGAGTGCAATTAAATTTGATAATAATCATAAATATTACCTCGATGACATCAAAATCACTCAATAAAACAGGCCTGGGCTCAATATTTACCGTAATTTTCACAGCTTCCCTAATTATGCTATAACGAATATCTGCTGTATAATATCCATCATATGTTACAATGTACGCTGCAATTTCAAATCGCTAAATCAATATTAAAAGAAATATATTGAAGAAATTAACAGAATCCATTTATGTCTTTAGTCTGAATGATTTAAATCTCGATTCATTTCCTAAAATATTTGGCAAGTAATGTAGTACAAACATTTTGTAGATTTTTTTCATTATCTCGTTCACACTCATATTTTTGTCTTTTTCTTTTTTCTCCATTCTTTTTGCTTGATTTGATTACCATTTACCTCTCCATAGTTTTTCTTAGTTTACAAATTAATCCAATCACCTATACTTTCTTATTTATTTCGCTCGTTAATATAAATATTAAAACTGGAAAAAAAAGCGAAACTATCAATTTGATTATATTTCACTTTTCTTTCATTTTTCTTTGCTTTCTTCTCTTTTTCTTGACAAAATTACAAATCAGTATACTAGAAGCGTTTTCAGAACTACCAAAAATAAAATGAAAAAAAATATAACGAACATTTTGACTCGATAATCGAACACGATGATAGCAAAAAATGATTATGAATATAAATTAATATAATGCATAATGCTATCCAACAAATAAACATCAATTTCTATCTCCGAAATTACTGTTTTTTTTTTTTTTAATTTTGATCAGATTCCTCGTCCAAATATTTGAACATTAAGATTTAATTGGAAATTGTTTTTGTTCTGCAATTATAACTATAATCACAAACAAGCATTACAACCAACGAGGGATATTTTTATTTCAATTCAAATAATAAACTACTTTCCGCATATGTATTAATCACTCAACTTTTAGCACAGTAATTTTCATATTCGGATATAACCACTCTAACCGATTGCTCCTACTGACGATATCTCCATGCATCTCAAATCTAAGTTAACAAAACCGGCACTTCTACTTCAAGACCCAAAACTAATATTTCTATTTATTCCCAAAATTCTTCCCAGCAGTTATTTTTGCCGATCTTCGCTACTTTTAATAATTTACATCTGTAACACAAAGCATTGAAGACCGTCTGGCCCCTTCCTCTATTCATCATTATATAATATAATGATAAATAAAATATGTATTGTTTTCATCGCCGAAATAATCCCGAACTTCGATCTATTCCAAAAATCGGTAGTTAACTTATTCTTAAGTTAACTTATTCTAATGTTCGCAATTAGGTTAGCTTAAGCTAACTTATTCTCGAAGTTAACCAAAGTTAACTCATTCTCGGTTTAACTTATTCCTCAAGTTAACTTATTCTCACAATCGCAGTATTCACATTCATTATCACTCTTAATGGATAAACCATATTTGGCTTTCACCATGAAGCTATCTCACAAATAATACGAAAAAGTTACAATACACGCACTTTATTGAGGTCGACGGGAATAAACACACAAATGCATACAATTACACACACACATACACCACATCCACACATACACATACACACACATACACACGCATATAAATGCATTATATGTATAATATAATGATAAATAAAATACAATGATAAATATAATCCTGAGAAATCCAAAAAGAATATTTCAAAAAATCATTTCATTTCATACAGATATACAATTATTCTTTTGCTTCATTGTTTACTGTTTTTTTTTCTGCTATGTAACGTAAGCCCAAAAATATTTTACAACTTGAAAAAGAAATAAAAGGACTTTAGAAAAATTTAATTGGACATTCAATGCAAGATAACATGGATCGTTAATCTCATTCGTGCAAATACCGTTAAAATGACAAAGAATTTTGAAGCATCGATAGATAAAAAGACACTTTTTTTATGTGTTCTAATGGCAACTTCTGAAAGCCTGTCTAAACCAGCTATTCGATAAAACAAATCTGACTAGTAGACTAACAAATGGAACCTAATTCAAAAGGCAATAACAGTCATGGCAGAATGAAGTAGGGGATAATTTGGATAGTACTTGACGTCATACAGTTCAACAGCGATAAACTGCATGAACAAATCAAGTCTTATTATAATTTAAAGAAAAAGTAAAGCTAGTAAAACAAAAAAGGTAAATAAAAAATAATAGCTATGAAATTCATGAAACACTAAATATTAGTAACAACGATAACCTAAACATGTAAAATGCACAAAACACATATGTTAGCACAATGATAACTTAAACTAAGAAGAAAAAAGACAATCAGACAAAAGACAATTCAGCTTACGCTTTAAGACAATCCTTAACTCAATGAATAAATAAAAGAACACATCGTCCTCTTCTTTTCTATTATAAAGCAATAGACCTTATTATCCATGATTTCATATTTGCGTACTACCTATTCGTAAAAGACAACAAACTGCTTAGAACCGTCGTATACAAGTGACAATGTTAAGGTTCCAACGAAAAACGGTGAACAGAAACTTTAACCAATAACAATTGAATGGCTTAAGATTTCGAAATAAAATTATGAAAAAAATCCCACCGTTAATTTAAAAAAAAATGAATTCCACTTCTTAATAAATTCTAATCTTGTTATTCAACTTCAAAATTGCAAAAAAATATTTTGATTTTGCAAGTAGGACAATTCACCAAATTGTAATTATCTAAAAATATACTACGCTTTTTTTCTTCAATGCACTCATTAAATCGAGTAATTTCATATGCGCTTAAAAAGAAACAAAAAAGACAAATTCATGTTTCACGAATCACTTCATAATTGTTCTCTTAACCTTCCGACATAATTCATTCACTGACACTGCTCGTTCAGAATTTGTGACATTGCCGCATGTATGACATCTGGACAGGATACAAAACAACAACGACTTTCGTCACCAATGAGCTGCTTCACTTCTTCACGTAATGACATTTTCGCACCAACAAAAATCGCCATTACACCCTGCAGTTCAAAAATGTGAGAATTGTTCAGATTAAAAAAATCAAAACCTAAGGTAATTGATTGAAATATCGTGCATGTAGTTATATTTCAAAAGTAGACATACTCCAATAATAAACAACTTGCGCAATGAACCTTTTCCAGCAAGTGATGCTGAAAAGCACATCATTGTGGCTTCATCGCTCATTCGTAGGAAAATGAAGAAGCTTTTTCACTACAGCTTACAACTTATCAACAACGGTGATTTGAACCTCCAAAAGTGACATTAAAGCTAAGTTTAAAAATTCAGAAATACAAAAAACTACATTGCTTACTTCATCTTTGTATAATGTCTTACATTTTTAAAAGCATGTGTTAGAAAATTTGGGAGCAAATGTCATTAATAAGGTAAAGTTCTTTGGGAATTATTCATATTTCACTGTATTTTTCAGCCCAAAATCAAAGAGAAAAATTGAAAAAAAAAAATCTCACGCTCGGATTTTCCTTCGCTGCTTGTCGAACCATAGGAATATCAGATAGAGTGTCGCCACAAATCAAAATCTTTCCTGGTGCCTTCAGTGAATCACCCAAACTTTTTATTAAACGGTCTACTCCATCGGCTTTATTCCATATGATTCCCGAACTGTGTGCAACTACTTCAACTTCTAATTCCGTGGATGGATCAAATACCAAGATCTTAAAAAATGACACTAGACTACAGAAAAACTAGGAGCTGAATTTTTCAGCCTACTTCATGCGAAAATGAAGAATAACAGTAAATAGAAGTAGAATTGCCAGCACAATTAGAAAAAATAAACCATGTGACACATTAAGCAATCCTATCTGGATTTCTTCACAAACATTCTTCGCTTTATTTCGGGCGCCAAATTTGAAACACTTACTCGACTATTAGGATCCACACGGTGTATCCGCTCCTTCACAGCCATCTGATATCTGTTGGACAATTCGGAAGTTACGTGATGGCAAACAGTTTGGACACCTAATGTTAATCGATCTACCTTTCGTTGCACACCACTTCCAACGAGTGCAAATGAAGCATAATCCGATGAATGCAGCAAATCCTTCATCTGAAGTTATTCGATCAGTTTTATTTGTACTCACATCAAGCAATTCATGAAGACCTATACTCAACGTGCAATCGATAAAAAAATCGAACTACAAGAACAGAAGATGATATTAAGAAAACAGAAAGGACAACTGAGAAACACCTTTCCTGGAAGAAAAAAAATCAAATCTCAAAAAATTTGGAAAAATTAAAAGTGAAATGTGCAACAACATGCCTCGTCGTCCAAGCGTTGCAATGCATTGAAACCTTCATCCGTAATGCCATCTTCGTGTACAACACGTTTTCCAGAAAGCCACCATTCACGACCCCAAGAGCCGCTGAACATCACAGGACCATCAATTGGCATAGCTGTTAAATCGAGTATACCTGGACCTCGTAGTGGGCCTGCTGTTAATACCGCGCTTATACGGGTAAAACAACCTGCGAATCGAGTCATTCCAACTGCACTGTACACAGGCTAAAAATTTTCTGTGAGAAAAACAAGCAATCAACAGAATAGAATTCAAATTCTACATTCAAGAAAAACTTCTGAATGTGAAAATGTCACTGCTCGAATCAATGTATGCCTTTTTATCCTTTTTCATTGAAAAGAATCGCACTATTGCAAAACAAATATCAATATCTAAGATGTGTGCTCTAAAAAGTTTTTTAATAAAAATCATCTCAAGTAAAATGAAACAATTTCTGAGAAAATTACTTGAAGATTTGTTGCATATTGTGAACAATAATCTTTCATTGTACCATCCCAATCCGTGACAAATATTGGTTTCTTATCGGTAGTCGCATCCAAAGTAATAAATGTGCGAAGGAATCTAAAACAAAATTCAAAAACGTTTTAGATTCTTTGTCGAACAAATAAAATCTTAAAAACGTAAAAAAAAGCAGAAAGGAACTTTCAGAGACTTACTTCACAGCATTTTTATATTCATCCACAAATTTTTCTCTGCTCTCTGGATGGTAATTTGCAAGAATTGAAATTAAATCAACTCGGGACATTATCACTGACCATGATAAATATGGTTGTTCTTTTCGAATATTTGTCAACTTATCGAGATATTTTAAGTCTTTCTGTAAATAAGATACCTTTCTCAACTTTGAAATATGAAATGTTTCCATTAAATAGAAGAGCCCATAATTTTCTCAGACATCTGTGAAGTCACGCAGGAATCTTTTTTCTCAAGTCTTACAATAAATGTCACAATATACTTAAAACAAAAATGCTGGTAACAATTAAAGCAGAAAAGGTCAGCAATTTTTAATGGCAACTAAACATTTCGCAACAGCTATAACACAATAAGCATTGGACAAAGACATACTTCAAGACCTCTCGTTTCATCTCTGATATTCATACTCAATTTTGTTGTAAGTGTACACATTTCACGCTGGAACGAATGAGTCTGACTGTCAGTTAGCCTTGCATAAGCCCGTTTTAATATTTCAACATCATCTTGCTTCAAATTTTTTTCATTTAACAATGCAAAAACTATCGTACGTCGCGTTTCTTGCATCTGTAAATCGGGTACAAGTGATACCGGACCATTGTTACATAAAAAAAATCTTGACGAATCACGAATAAATAAGTTGTTACTATGTGAGAGATAAACCAGTCTTCAAAATCTCAATTTTCACCAAGTTATTCTGGAAGAAGAATAAGACATTCAAACTGCTAATCGATCGACCATCGTGAAAGTATGGAAACTTTGAAACGCTTTACAGAAACACAAACCTTATACATGAGATTCTTGAAGTCGTCAATGGTTTGAACATTATCATTATGGACTACACCAGCCTGCCCCAATGATAATGATGAATTCTGTTCCGCGATTTTATCAGCTGCTGAAGAGCACGTTTGCAGCAAAAGACAGAAATACCGAGGAAAAATTAAATAAATCAATAAATCCTACCAAAAACGCCTGATCTAATAAATACGCATCCACAGCAACAAAGATCAACTTTTAATTATTTGCCAAATATGATGCTGAAGAAAGATTTAACTTGCCTCTTCCGACTTTCTCTGATAATCTTTCTGTCACCAACACTCACTCAACTACAACAAATATTGCAGCTCTAGATATCCTTAATCTAACTGTTTTTAGACGTTTCTCCAATCGAAGAAAAAACCTATAAGTTCTAAAAATATTTTAACGGAACTAAGAAAAGCACAGAGCTCAATATATCTTGTCATAGATCGTCACTAAAATCAATTATCGAGAACCTCAATCCTTTAGGTTTTCGTGACCTAAAATCTTTGAAAAGACACGCCATGTACAAACAGAAAAACTTACCAGAAATTACTTCGCATAAACGAGTTGAAAAGAATATCACATAATATTATACAACATACTCAAAACAAACGAACCTGATTGAAATGCTTCTTTTCCTTTTTCTTCTGCTTTCTCATCTTTTACTGCTTCGTGTTTCTGCAATTTATCATTTTTTTGCTTCCCTTGGTCTGCAATCGCTTCCGTCATTAAGCACCCTCACAAAAACGTCTTTTGACGTCACCCTGCAAAAAAAAAAAAACAAAGCAACAATCAATAAGAAACTGGCATTTGAAAAATAAAAGACTGAATATTGATCTTATTAACATTTACTTACAAAAGTAGGACATCATTAAACCTTACAAAAAAAAACTAATATTAGCTTTTCCATAGGAATATTCCAACTATTGAGCAGCTCGCTAAATAAGTGATTTTATAATCGCGATAAAGAACCAAAACTGAAGACTGACAGAAGAAAAGATCGAAAATCAATATGCAGTAAGTGCTGTTCTCCAATTATTAAAGTTATATTCCAAAAATAACAAACACTCTAAATGACAACCGAAATATAAAGATACTTGCTAAGCGATACTTTAAAAGGTTAATTTTATTCTTTCTACGAACCTAACGAATCATGATGTTTTTGTATCAACAATTACTTAGGCATTGTAAAACATGTGAAAGAAGCCAATTTCATTAATAGGTTATGAATAATCAATGCTAACGCAACTGAAAAATTGCTTACAAATACTTATGTCTGTTTTACATCATAGAATTTTGATCTAAGAATTAAATTTGTTGGATAATTTTTCTGCACTATTTTATTCAGAGTAGCGACTAATTTATATCGATTGGAATCAATATAATCCTCAGATAAAGGTTTATCGATGCGTTTATAACATAAGCATCTAGTTTACATTAGCTAAGGCACCAACAAAAAAAAAAATACGCTTTATTTCAGCCATAAGTATGAAACGTTAGTAATAGTGTACAATTTATAGTCGTATTATTATTTGAAGCAACTAACCGTTTATTCTCTGTAATCGCCCGAATTATGGCAGATAATCTGAATGAGATATTATAATTGAGGTACCACTTTATGTGGCAATCTCAAACAGCACAATATATGACAGGCAGTAAAACAATGATAAATGATACTGAATCGTCAATTAACTTCCTGAAATATTTAAAAGAGAACAAGTAAAACCTTGCAATGATGTAGATGCATATGACATAAGTAGGTAGGCATTGTCATAAGAAAAAATATGGCATAATACAAAGATGAAAAAAAACATTAAAAAGCAAAGCATGTTATGGGAATCCGGAAATGAATGGTTTATAACATCACCATTTATATTTCGAAATGTTATATTATTTTCATGAATAACTTTTTCCTTTTTTATTATTATTTAGTTTTCAAAAGGACAGTGGATCATCGGATGCACACAATATTCTCCTCACTGAAAGCTTTAATTATGCCTATAATTGATCATTTCGTCAACTTCACATCTTTGCTTACTCCCTCTCTCTCTCTCTCTCTCTCTCTCTCTCTCTCAATTATAATCCTCTAAACATAATCGCAATTATATATAAAATGCTTTACGCAAGCTATGTACTTAAGGGAGGTTTTTAATATTCTAAATAAATTTAAATTATGCAAACAAACACTTCCAACAAGAGTAATTGTGTTGCAAAAAAAATGAAAAATATCTCAGGAATGTGAATACTGCTTTCACATACTTTATTATCACGTAGGAATCACACACGTTGCATGAAAGAGTTCGTTAATCATGACAATGCGAGCAATAAAATCAGTAAAAGAAAGAAACTGTGCTATTTTTACACATTTAACGCCACAATACGTGTTATGTGCCATGGCTACGTGTCATAGATGTTACGTGAAAAAAATCATAAGTCCATAGGTCACAGTTCAGCAACCAAACGAAAAAGTAAAATCGAAAAAGCCACTTGACATAATCGATCCGTTGTGGAGAATTATCGTGGTTCAAATAAGAGTGTCGCTATGAAAAAATCAATACTGAAGAATGCTAGTACATTGAAATTTGAGTTCTAGCAAGTTATGTGAAAATTTGAATTGAAATCAAAGCTTAAAATAACTGCTTAGAATTAATTCGAGACATATTATGTATTTGAAATGTTGAAAATTAAAACACAGTGGTGATTGCATCATAATTATGTTGCACGTTAGCACAAATGACAAACGTTGAAATTTCAAAATTTGCAAATTAGCAGTTATTTTTTTACTGCATTTATTTATTTATTTAAGTATTTCAGTAAACACAGGTACTTACATATGTTTATATAGTCATAAACACATACAAAGAACTACAGATTTAAGGGGAAATTGAACTTTAGAAACATCGAGAAATAATCATTAAATTAGGAAACATTTAGATCCATTTTCATTTCATGTTTTTAGTCTCATCGGTACGATGAATGGAAGCAACGGCATCGTCATAGAAAGTTTATTAATTTAAAAATGACATGAAATTAGTTTATCGAATGATTGATAATCATATTTATTTCTTCAAATCAACTAATTGCATTTATTATTTCCAATCGACTAATCAAACTTAAATGTTCATTTGAAAGTAATTAAATCAATTACTGATATTTACTTTTCTAAAATAACTAGTTGAAATTGATATTTATATCAACGCTCTGCTACATCTATTCTTTTATAATTTAACTTTTATAATTTATGCTATAACTTTTATAATTTAAGCTTTATGCAATTTATTTAATCCTTGCCTACTCATTGCAGTAGGTAAAAGGAATACTCCAAATATAATTTAACAAATCTTAAAGTCCTAAATATCTGTATCCATTAGTAAAATAATTATTATTATATTAATATAACAAATCAGTACTCTATTATAAATGATATTATACTACAATATGATACACATGTAACCAGCCAAAGTGATCATCTTACTAATTGAAAAATTTGAAATGCTTCTTAACTAAATGAAGTAAGCCGTAATGCTGTGATGATTCGTGACAATCAATAGATAATCTAAAATCTAATTCACTTATAACTGAATATCATTTCCATTATTCCATTAATAGGAAAGGAAAATAAATGTTGTTAATTTGAGACATAATTTGAATCAGACAATCAAAAATGTAAAACATTGAGAAAAAAAAAGGAAAATTCAAATGGCAATTTAGAGGTAACGAATGAGAATTTTTGATTATCCAATTCAAATATACCTTATAATTAACAAAAACATATATTTTCCTCTCCTACTAAAGGAATAATCGAAATGATTGTTCGGCTTGCTATTTGAATCGTAGGGAACAAATTTATGCTCAAATCAAAATCTTAATTTAATTAATTATAAAAGGAGAAGGAAAAGTGCAATTAAATATTACAAATATACAATTTCCTGATTGATAATATCATTTCTTTCAATCATTTCAACCTATTTCATATTTCTGTTATAATTGTTCTTATGCCTACCGTAGGACGATACTATAAAATTATTCCAATAATTACGCTCACTATCATTCTGCTATGATGTTTGAACTAAATTAATTAATTAGTACGCATTAATTTGCTTTGCTAATTTTGCTACAAATGGCAGTTATGGTTATTTTACTCGTAACTTTTATCAATTCTGTTAGCAACTGATAATAACTCATTTTCAATTTTATTTTATTTTTCTTCGGAAAAATAGTCGCTTAACATTGCACGAGAAAAGCATACATTTTGATTATTTGCACAATCTCTTTTTATCCCTTCCTCTTCTTTTACTCTTAATGAACAAATAATTTCATATGTCATTTTACAGATATCGTGACAAAATCTGAAATAAACTTTTCAAAAAAAAAAAATGGAGAAGTAATATTTACTTTACCCATGCCTATCTTAATTAATCTTAATTAATGCAAAAAAAGCGATACTTAGCAATAACAATCGGTTATAAATTTTAGAAAAAAAGTAGTTTGCTCTTCAAAATTTAAAATTTTGTAATGATTGAATAAAAATTAATAATTAATGTTCATGTTATTTCTGAATGCATCACCCATGTTATTTATGGCACAAAATATCACATAAACAAAAGCTTCTATTATTTAATTTCATTTATTTTTTTAACAAATATTTATTTTGTTTTAAAAACAAAAGCAAAAAAACTGGCATGCCATGTTATTTCCTTTCATAGACCTACTGAATAAT
>UPTC01000485.1:0-36736 GCA_900537255.1 Acanthocheilonema viteae
TTAAGATGTGTAAAATTAACTTAATAAAGCAACACTGATACTAGCGTATTTAGTCATTTATTAATAGAGTATTCAAATGTTTGATTAATGAACACTTCAAAACGTTATCATTAAATCTCAAATATTTTTTTAATATTCATATTTATATTGTTATCCAATCAAAATTACACTGTTTTATATTATCATCTGCATTATATCTACTTAAATACTTAAAGAATTGAATATCCAGGAAAGAAATTCTTTACTTAACTTTTAAAATTAAATAAAACTAACAGTTGGCTGAATAAATTTTTTACGATTTATCTTTTCATCGGACCATAATACTGTTGTTTCATCCACCAAAACTCTTTTTTGTTCTCGTGCAATCGGATGGAAACAACCAATACCTATCTAAAGAGCAATTAATTTTAAAATTCATCTCAGAAAACGGTTCAAAGAAAAGAAAAGAAAGTAGTAAATATTGGAAGCATGAAACAAAAATCAATAAATTATAGTATGGATAAAATAATAGGAAGGAAAAGGAATTCAAAAAATAAACAAATAGACAAACACAAAATAAGCTATTCAAATAGTGCAAAATTGGTACAATGCCAAAAAAGGCAAAAAAAAAAACTTGCTTTTTTATCAATCCAAAAAACTCGAGTGGAACCAAAAAGTTGCACATTGATTAAATCACAAAATAAATTTCTGCTAAGTCTAAAGATCACTTCACCATGAATTATATCACCAGGATTGTAAATTTTTTCATTTAAAAATATATCAACATCGTAAGATAAATTTTCATTTTTCATCCCAGAAATTATTGATGATGATAATGATGATGATGACGATGATATCATTGCCACTTTCTGAATTATGTAAAATTCAATTTATAGCATACATGTATACAAGCGAATTACTATAATAAAACTTATCATATTCAAAAAAAAAAGATTATATTCGAATTAAAAAATTATTTCAAAAAGTTTACAAGTTCAAATAGCAGACTATAAATTCAATTAATATTTGGAAGTTGGTAAATGATAAATTAAATTTATCCAACATTATTTTTTCTTACATGCCTTGCTATAGCAAAATTATTTTATAGCAAATTTATTAGAAAAACAATTCTTGCAGCATTTATATATACAAAAATATACGTATGCAATTGTTTTCACTATAACATTTTTTATACAATTAAAATAATTAATTTTTTTAAATGTTATTAGCCTATCAATAACATTTTAAAAAAACGAACGAGAGAGAGAGAGAAAAGAAAAGAAAAACTATTAAAATAAAAAAATAAGCACATGAATTGTACGAAAAAGATAGAACAAGCAGAAAAATGTATATGTAAGCAAGTAATCATCGAATACACCTTTTTTATTTTGTTTGAAAAATTATGCAAGTTGACAGGCAGTGAAAAAGTGACATCAGTGAGAAGTATTGGGTGGAGCGGAGAGACAGAATTAGTTAAACATATTCAACATTGACAACAATGTCAAGAATTCAATATGTTATGACATTTTAATCAATATACATATATGTATCTGAAGTTATCTATCTAATGATAAATTTTATTAAATTAATCAAACGATAAAGTTATCCAAAAAAAAATTTAAAAATTTATTAGACAAAATGATGTGATGGAAAATGTTGTGTAGTGATCATCAAGCACATTTTAAAATATCGAATTATTTGATGAATTTTAATAAAGTGCTCTTTATTAATTGAACATTATTGTCTTTCTACACTTTAAAAGAGCTGCTAAATTTTTTTAAATATGTCAAAATTCATCAAATATTTCAGTACAGTAATCTATAAATATATATCTTTCATACATACCAATCTATAAATAATTTCAATTTCAATTCAATTGATCTTTGAGCTCAATTTTTTCAATGCTCTCTTCTACATTGTAAGAGAAGCAATAAATGATTAAAATATTATATAATGGTACAATGGATTCAATCAGTATCGATGATCATATAGTTCAATTCAAAATAAAGGCCAGCTTGACTAATCATTGCAGCATTATTATTGCTCTTCGCCTTCTATACATTCCGATATGTGGGAGGGAAAGTTATCATTCACTGCGGGAATGTATAATCTTTTGACCAATATTCATTATATTTAGTTAAAATTTAAATTTCATTCAATCAATTTTATGCACTTGTTAAATGAAAGAAATTCGTGCACAATCAATGGAATTATGATGATTTAAAAACTTATCATGATAATATGCATATGTATATTAGCAATGTGTCAAAATTCATTCAAAAAATTAAACCTGGGCTTTCTGTAAAAATTCCTGGTACATTTTGATTACATGAATTTTTCAGTGAGTAATAATATTAGTTAAAATTCGAGAAATTAATAAGTATTAAAATTATTTTTAAGAACTAATAGACCAACATATTTAGCATTTAGTATATCAAATCGATGTACTAATTATTATCACTTTTTCAAAGTTTTTTTTTTTTTTCAATTTGTGCCGAAATTTCAACAATTTATTTTTTTACATAACAAATCTATTTTCGGATTATGCCAGAATGATTAAATGGTAATTGAAGATACGGGCTCTTGATCTCCATGACATTTAAGTGAGAAATTTTTGTTAATAGAAAATTATTCTATCGTTTAGCTTACTGATTTTTTTTTTTTTTTGAAAAATCAATTACAGTTACCTTTGAACAGAATTATATTTTCATTTTTCTATTTGTAAGGAATGTCTGAAATATTAAGTCTATTTGAAATCTATTTGAAATTTGAAAAATTTATCAATTCAAAATTAAATAGTTTCAAAGAACATATCAGGCAACATTAGAAACTATTTACGCAGTTAATTAATTAGTGCTTAGTACTTTTTTTTTTTTTTGATTGCCTTGAATATTGCCATTGGTTAACAGTTTTTTGTGCACAATGCTTTGTTGATAATTGAAAACAGATGAAGGATGATGAACGAGTGATTTGGGAAGTAAGTAGTTTTTGATATCTGTCTTGTGATGCGACATGCGATTTTCTTCAAGGGGTCGCTATTTGTGCAAACACACAGTTCATCGGCCCTTTCATTTTAGGAAGGAAAGAGGACTGACTATTTGTTCGAATAAGATAACACCCGAATTTGGATAATGATGTGTATTACTGCCATCACTTCCATTGCTTTATAGGTCATCAGCGCAAAATTACTACGAGAATGGAAGATGAGCGGTGAGGTAAAGGAAACCGTAACGCCTTACCCATTCATTCCTGCATAACATCCATTTTTCCCTTTTAGGCCAACTGCCGTTCCTCATCATTTCACCTATGCCTAAATGCTCGGAAAACATTCCTATTCAGCAACTGTAATTCCTCATTTCAAACGTGTTACATCTTAATTTGTTATTGTTACAATTTTTACTATTCACTAGGATATTAATAAATTTTTTTTCTTTTTTTTTTTAAATTGAAAAGTAACATTTTGAAAATTTGAATAGATAAAAATAAATTTTTTAGAAAATTTTCACTTTTTTTGAATGTTAATAATTTTTGGCTTGTGAATAACAAACATTTAGTTGATTTTATCAATTTATCGACATATTGAATCGAAATTTTTGCTTCTTTTTACAATACAGATGAATAGGGCAATTTTCATTTGTCTGGAAATAAAATCCGGAAATTTATTTTATTTTGCCCGAAACATTTTTATTTGCTTGGAAATGTAACCTTTTTAAAAATATACTTCATTTTCCTGAAACATTTTCATTTATCTGGATAACCATTCCGGAAATATAATTATGCTTTCATATAATTCATCCGCTGTATAATTTTTATATAGGAATTGCACATATTCATATGCATGTAATTTTCAATGAAGAATTTTCTTTTCTTAATCCGATATATTAATTGACTAGCTACTCTGCTAATGATTTGAATTTCAAACTTCATAACAATTTAAATTCATTGTTTTTGAGAGTTTAAATTTGTGCCAATAAATTTCAATATTTAATTTGACAGTCAAAAATTTGCTTTAAAACAACGTTACACAATTGCCTATTGTTTTTCAAAATTTCAAACAAAACAATTTTCGGAATCATTCTTTTTATTGCAATTAATAGAAGAACGAATGTTACAGTTGATAGGAATTTATTGAAAGGATCATTTGAAAAAAAATGGATGATTTTTAAAATTAATCAGGTTTTGTCTGGATGTCAAGAAATAAAAGATTTTCCTATTTCTAAATCTCGTATTGCATTCCTGGAAGAGAATTCAAAGCGAAAAAAAAAAAGGAACATTCAAACAAAGAATGATGTAATTCAATGAAATAGGCGATCGCGTAAAAAAGGCGGTCAGGTGTGATAATAATTTGTAACAAAATTCGAACAAAATGTCCGTCTTTTTCTGAAATGGACTTTTTTTCTTGCGAAATAATTCTTTTTTTATTGTTAGCACTTTTTCGTCCTTATTGTGCTGTTTCAGTAATATTTTTCCATAATAAAGTGAACTTTTGAGCAAATAGTATTAGATAATTTAAAATAAAATCAAAAGTGATTTCAGTCCAAAAAGATATTCTATGTCTTATTCATTTAATACACCTGCTTAGCAAAACACTGATTATCACTTGTTGAAAGCTAATATATTGATCATAAATCTTAACACACCGAAAGCTTAATTGGCTAAAATAAAAATACATTTTTAGCATTTGCTATTTCAAATATTATTACAAATTTTACAATCTTAGTTTTTTATTTTTTCTGATCTTTCATTTTTCTTTTTTTTTGTAACTGTTGTTACTAAACAAACAATTAGCATTGATGTGAAAAATAAAAAATTTCCTTACAATTGATATTTATAAAATCAGAAAATTGCATTTAAAAAAAAACAAGTTAGTTGTAGACAATTTTGTTTCACTTTAAAAATTTTATGTTATCAATTTTTTTTTTTTGTAAGTTATTAACATGCTAAATTGTTTTATATGACATTATATAAAGAAAATATATATGCATTTGTTGTACAAATAACATAGTAAGCAATTAAATATGTTATTAAAATTTTCCAATCAATTATTATTTATGTGCATCGTGTAAGCTCTTGATTGTTTATTAATCACTTATGTGAAATAATTTTTTAAAATAATTCCTAAATTTCTTGAATTGAACAGTAATTAAATATAATGGAATTGGTTATTAATAGCTAGCAACAAGTAGATGTGAAATTAGTCGTTGAAATTTTATGAACAAAAAAAAAAGTAATTTAAAATGGAAATTTTAGGATCAAAATTATCCAACAGCAAACTCCCTACAGAGGGAGATGAAATCAAGAAGTGGCGCCATCTATGTGGAACGTCTATCTAACAGTTCAAGTATCACCCAATGCAATATAATGGACAGTGGTCAGTTAGAAGTTCGTCGAGAACGTGCCTTCAAATTTATTATATCTGTTGCGAGTACCCTAAGTATTTCCAGTCTACTGACACTTTGTCTTCTCGCACCATCTGCCTATAATTTTGTGGACAATATGGGAACATTTACAAGGCAGGATTTCGCCTTTTGCGATGTATGCATCATTTTTTTTTTCTTTAATATTTGTAAACAAAACTACTTCAACTGCTACATGCAACATGTGTGAAAAGTAAAGCTGTGAAATTATCAAAATATTGAAATTTTTGTTAATGCCCTTTTTGAAATTAATCATTTTTTTGTCTGTTTTAACTTCCAAACAAATATAAAGCATTTTTTTTTTAACAAATTTAAATTGCATGTTTATAATTATGGGATGAAAGGAAATCCATAACAATCTCAACTGAATTCTATTTCTCAAATCGATCAAAGACTTTTCTTTCTGTTTTTTAGAACTTAACGAGAATCTATTAGCTGACAGAATAGGTAAGTATAAAAGGAGTCAAAAAGCGGTTAATTTTAAGAATTTGATCTTTAAAAAATTGCAAAAAAAAAAGTCCAGCACAAACGGTAAAATCAAAACGATGATATATGTTGAAGAGCGACGAAAAATTTACAAACAATCTCATTAGCCGTAAATTGGCTTTCAATTGCTAAACTGAAAATATATTCTAGAGTAAAGTAGAAGGAGTAGAAAATGTGATTTACTATTCACATTAATTTGATTTTTTGTCGCATTCTTGCCAAGTTTGCATAAAAATTGTAAGCTTATTTTCTTCCAAAATAATCCAACTGAAATCATCTTGATTTGTCTTGAGATTTCCGATTTCAACGTTCCGGAAAAACTGTGCAGCTCTCTAAATATGTCAAATGAGAAAGTACTTTAATAAAATGTGCCAAAATTCTTAATTTCATTCACAACATGAAAGATATCAAATTAAATAATTTGAAAGGAAAAAAGAAAAAAATTATGTAACAGCTTTAACATACAATTAATTCTATTTAATCACTTCTATCCATTGAATATTTTTTCCGCAAATTACAAAATATCTTTTATCTCAATAATAAGATTATTTAATTTACATTGATTATTCAAATTCAAATAAGTCAAGTAATTGATTATTCAAATTATAAATTTTATTTGCAACTCAAAAATAAAATTTGTAATTTGAATCAATTGTTTGACTTATGAAAATTTAATCAAAATTTGATGAAATGATAAATTTTTACAGACTTCAACACATGATTTGGAGGAAGAGTTATCAATAATGCAAAGAGTGAATCCAAATCGAACAAGGAGAGATGTATCGCATTACAGTGGCTTCAATCCGACAACGCTTTTCGCAGAACATATCGCCTTTCAGGAATGTCCTGGTCAGTGTCACCTGTCATTTCCATTTATCATTTGAACATTTCATTTTTATCAATCATTTCATCATTACTTTAAAAACTTTAAGAAAATTCTTTTTTTATCTCAACTTTAGATACATATGATTCAAAATAGTTACACCGAAATTGTTAAATAAAATGGTTCTGAATTTACATTCTTTTAATTTTTGAACTATTTGTTGACAAAAAATTTTCGTTATGACAGTTAATAAGATAATTGTTAAGATGCTTTTTAAAAAAGAAAATTTTCCATTTTTTAGCGTGCTGTATACCTGGTGAACGAGGAGAACCAGGTGACGCCGGTCTTCCAGGACTTCCTGGAAGTCCTGGTCCAGATGGTGCACCTGGTAGGCCTGGCGCTACACCGAATGCTTCATGTATTCCAGAAAGAATATTCGAACCACCGCCATGTCTTCCATGTCCGCAAGGTCCACGTGGTGTGCCTGGGCATCCTGGATTTCCAGGTGATCCAGGGGATCCTGGTATACCTGGAAAACCCGGTACTTTTGTTAACTTTAGTTTTTAGTTCGTTTCTACTATTGAATTTCTAGTTCATTTCCACTATTTCGAAATAGGAATTATACATTTAACATAAAAGTTATACATTCATACAACTTAAGTAGAATTGCTCTTCCAAATTTCTTTTTTTGAGGTGCTGATGGATTGCGTGGTAAGCCTGGTGAAGATGGACCACCAGGTCCAGCTGGTCCAGAAGGTCCTGCTGGACCACCCGGTGAGAAAGGTACTACTCCGCATGCGCATGTTATTCCTGGTCCTCCAGGTGATCCAGGTGATCCGGGACCATGGGGACCACCTGGGCATCCAGGTTCGTTCTATTTTACTTGCGAATTTAGCATTGAAAAGAATTCATCAAATTAATATTATTTTTTCATTATTTCAAAAGTGCAAGTTACGAAATACGCATTTGATTTTGCAGGATCAAACGGTGAAGATGGCTATACTGGACCACCAGGAGAAAAGGGTTGGCCAGGACCACCAGGACCTCCTGGTGCTATCGGACCGCCTGGTGCACCAGGACCTAGAGGAGAGCAAGGACCATCAGGTCTATTTCGTACAGAAACGCCATTGAATTTTGCTCGTTTCAAAATATTAAAATTAAAATGATATATCAGAAGGAGAAAATTTTCAAAAATATTATAACGAGAGTTTTAGTAATATCGAAATTAATAATATTTATAAAAAATATCACATAATTTTAAAATTTAGGTACTCCTGGAACATGTGTATGCCAGGATACAGAAGTAGTCATAGCCGATATGTCTCGTCGAGAACCGGATACGGAAAAAACAGAGGATAAACAGAAAATAACTAATGAAAGGTATGAAGAAGAAACTAAACACGAAGTAAACAGTGCAAATATTCCGCAAGAGACTAACTATCCGGAACAGTCAAGAGAGAGTTCGGATTATCATAACTTGGAAAAATTGAATATATTTTCCGCGCTTGCCGAGATTGAAAAAGAAGAGGAAAGGAAAGGAGTATTACAAAAGACAAAACAATATGAGGTGGCACCAAGTGTCCTGTCTAATACAACACCGCGACAACGAGGTTCACTTATACTGGACAGTAGCGCGAATCCTCAAGAAATTCATTATCAGCACTGATAATATGATCATTTGTTGAAGGATTTACTGCCATGCATGCGTTAGTATCGTAGTATGCACGGGTAGCTCTTACAGTTAATTAAACCAAACAATCTTAATTTTTATCTGAATTAGGTAGGCACTAAAAAAACTTGCAAAATTACAGCTTTTCCTTAATCACTTTCTAAGCCAATTCAAATGCTTTAAAAATTGGGAAGTTTTTTTTTTTTTTTTTTAAAATTACCTGGTGAAATTAATTTAACATTTTTGTCATTTGTTTATCTCGTTTCCTCTGATACTTTTTTTTTGAATTTAAAAAATTAATTTAAAATATAACCATAAACAGCTCAACTGTAACTGTTTATCTGTCTTCTATTTCAAATTATATTAATTATATTTGCTCATTTCTACATTTTTCGAAGAAGATGTCAACAATTCATTTACTTCATCAATTTTCCATAACCTATATTTTATTTGAGTGACCTTTGCCTCTTCATTGCTCTTCCTAATTTATCAACATTTTGATGCATTTCAAGGTAACCCTATATTTTTTGATATTTATTGGAACTATAATTCATCTTCCAATGATATCACCGATATTTTCAAGGTTTAAAAGCCCTCAAATTGTACTTTTTGACATTTTTGGATTATTTTCTCAATAGTAGCAAATAATTTAGGAATGCTATAATTCGGAACAGAGACGAAGTGTTTTGTCATACCTCTTATCACTTATCATGAAGTATTGCATTGTACAACTGTGATTTATCATGTTGAAATTTTCATGTCTGTTCAGAGTTTTCCTGTAATAAATTTAATGCATTTTAAAAATGTAAACTCTTGAATAGAGTTACCAAATAGTTGGAGTCAATATGATTGAATTGCTTAATCAATAAATCCAAGTGATACAGACATTGAAGGACGATCAAATGATATATAATACTGTTAATTAATAGAGAACTGATATTTTGAATTCTTTAACTCTCTACGTCAAACATGAAATTTGAACTAGCTAACAAAGGAATGATGAAGTGTTAATGAAAAAGGTTTTTTTTTTTCGGGGAAATTTCTAGCAAAAATCATTATTAATAATTTCATGAAAATAAAACACGAAATTTTGCACGTAAAATTTGATAGATTAATTTATTAATAAATCATTAAATGTAAAAAAAAATAACAATCAGTTTATTAATATTCTCTTTATGAAAATTAGAAAGATTGTCTTTAGCAAAAATATTCTTCAATTAGGTTTTATTTAAAAATTTGACCCATTAATAATTTTTGCAAAAAAAAAGGTTATTGCATGTCCGAAAATATTTAAACACTTCCGTTCATTTCTATTTATTTTATTTGTTTTTAACATCCGCTCAATTACAATCTTTTACGAAATTTTTCGAAAAAATTTTTCTCTATCAAATTTTTGCAGTATAGGATAAATTAAAGCAATAGAAAGAAGAAAAGATAGAAATAGGACAATTTAATCGGATTTAAATTAAAATTGCAAAATGGATCATATTATTTGATTTTAATTCAATATCAAATCTTTGTGAAACATCTGCTTCGATTCCAAAAACAGATTCTTTCATTGTGTAAAATTAATAAAATTCAATGTGTCAAAATTTAAATGTATACAGCGATAATACAATAGTTACTACAGGATGGTGCAAATTTGATGACAAGGTAAAAAGCTGATGACAAGGTAAAAAGAAATAATATTTTGGTGGAGAAAAAGGTGGAGAAAAAAAAATTAAAATTTCAAACTATGCTTTTCTTTCCGTTCAATTGTTCACATTTGAATAGTTGAGGAATGTGAAGGAATCTTCTAGCATATATATTAGCAACAAATCATAATTTTGTAGATCATGTATGATTTTCTAATTTCATCAAACTGAAATATTTGCTCCAGAATTTATCTATTCAAAATCTATAAATTGTCCAACACGGTATTTTATTTCATAAAAATCAAAGAGCAAATTTTAGTGTGCAAAATTAGTTTGTTTCATTTATTGCCAAGAAATAATAATCTTAAATGTTGAAAAAATATTTCATTTAAAATAATTAGATAGATGTATATCAAAGATTTAAAAATTGCAGTAATTGTTTAATTCTTTCAACTTTTGAATTATGAAATTCCGCCGGAATTTTTTGAATTATCAACTTGTTAAAATGTTTAATTTATGAAAAATTATGTATTAATACTGCTTTAGGAATAATATTACAATTTAAATTTCAGGAAAACATTATTATCTTATATCTCAAATCACCACATTCCGTATTGAATTTTCCGACTGTATTTTCGATTCCCAAGTTCTCAATTGTTGTGAGAGTTTTCAATTGTGGTGAAGTCTTGAAAATTTTTTCATATCAATATTTCTGCAAATTTTTAAATTTTATATAAAAGATTTTTCATTAGCGCCTTGCATTATCAGTCCAGAAAGAAGATTGAATTTTTTATAAAAAAAAAAAATTCTGTTATAATTCGTTTTTCGATTTCTTCTTAAATTTGAAAGGTCAAATATGACAAATATCACCATTTGCAAGCCATTCAAGTTTTCCTTGAGAATAACCGATATATTTTCTTTTTATGATGCACCTCAGAAATTAACCTCATTTGAACTCGTATAATAAATAAATCTCATAGTCATTTATGTCTTAGGAAGTTTTATTAAAAAAAGAATTTTCACAAATCAATTGACCTGTAATTGATGAGAAAGGAATAATAAATTTTAACAGGTCAAATATTGTAATTTTTTAGTATGGAATAAGAAAAGGATAGATGACTTTGTTGAGCGGATAATATATGAAATATACAACCATACAGTATACGTTGTTTTCAATGGAACGGTTTTTGTTGTAGTATGCATAAAAGGTTTTGTTAAATTTTTTGACCATTCTAAATTACTTGTTAATTTCTTTATTATAAATCGATTGAACTGTCGTTAATCTTCTATTTAAACTTTCGCATACCTTTTCAATTCTAATAATTTATTTTTGTTCAGCGATTTTCCCTTGAAAATTAATTATTTCATTTATCTGAATTTATACTTACTTTAACAATAATAAATTGTGCACGTAGAAAAGTGATAAGATGGAATTAACAAGAACAAAAGGAAATTGATTTGAATTGACCTAGCACATCAAATGATAATTTAGGTCGTCGTACTGTTAACACCGAATGTCACTACCTGCTGATTGTATAAGGCAACCGATGTCATCAACGACGGCATCAGTGGTAATCAGTAACAACATCAGAGCATATCGATAAACCAGAAACTGATACTGCTGAAGATATCATCATCACAAAAATAACAAAATCCATCGTATCATCTGCTAGCGCAATTTCACGCTTACGATAATTGTTTTTATCTTACAAAACGATCAGACCTGTATTTTGGAAAAGGTAATTTTTGACATTTTATTTTAACTCGTGTATTTTTCAGTGAATTTTTGAAATTCTCTAACATTATTAATCATTGTGAACTTTTACTGCATTTTTATAAATGTTTTTGTTGTTTGAGATTAACGGAATTTCAATGATTATGTGTAATTGAAATTAACGAATTTATTTCCGAGAATTAAAAAGTACTAACATATATGTTGTTTTGTAATGAATGAGTTAAAATTTGAATAATGTAATCGAACTGCTTCCTTATCATTATTTTATTATCAAAATTATCACACATGCATATTATTATATAGTGAATTATACAGTTTTAAGTAGAATTTAAATCATAACAACAATTTTTATCCGAGGATGCTAAGTGTAGGATGTCATGTAATCGTAAATTTTACAGTACGATAGGCAAAGTTCAATTCTGAAAACAGTGAGAAAGTAGGCTTGCAACGGCGTGAAAAAAAAAAACCTCGGAGGCAATCGAATCCAAGAAACGTATTGTAAAGCAAGTCAAAAGAATACTGCATCAAAAAGAAAAAATAACAATAACTAATAATTCAACTTAAATTTCAACTAAAAACTTAAATATCGGCTTCTTTTAAGAAAATTTTTACCTCAAATTATTTTTACTATCATTTTCCTTAAAAAAAATTAATTCGAAAAAATAAGCCGGAAAAGGAACTACGTAATACAATGATAACAAATTTAGTATTAGAGGATAACGAGAAAAACAAGTGTAAAATAAGTTTAATTGGAAATTTTGGAAAATTCGGTGCGTGAAGTGTTAGTGCTTTTCAAGCAGATTTGAGAATTAATTGGAAAATTTAGAAAAAAAAAATTTGGTGCACGATGAGTTAGCGCTTCTCAAGTCTTAATACAATCAATTCTAACTTTCTTTTTTTGATTTAATTTTTCATAATTTACAAATAATTTAGCACTGTACTTGGCTTTCATAAATTGTCTATTTTACTGTCATTTCTCTGGCTCCGTCCATAATTATTTTTTGAAGTATGATAAAATTTAAAGTAATAAGCTTCGTTGATTTTATATATTTCAGAACTAAAATTTCTTTTATATAAAATAGCATGGAGTAAAGAAGTTGAATCTTTTTTTTTTTTGAAAAATCTTTGATTTATTATATTTGTTTTTAGTATTTTTGTCTTTTTCATTTAGTACGATTAATTTAATTGTTCGTTTTTTTTTTTTAAATTTAGTTTAATCTTTTCAGGCCATCATTCATTGTACGCCTTCAAAAAATCAGTAATAAAAAGTGAGACGGAAAAAAAAACTAAACCATTGATCAAATTGGTTGAATTTATTCAAGCATTATGAAGCCATATGAGAGCACAGAAAGGTTTCTTATTATTTATCAGATCAATTTTATTTAGCATATTGAAAAATAACAATGGATTAATTTTTAATTGAAAATATTTCTTAATTTTTCAATTATGGTAATAAATTTAAAACTTAGCAAAATAATTAAATGTTAGTTAAAAATTTTGAAGTATTTATCATAAATGATAAGTAAGATTTATTACTATAGCATGGGACAATTCTATCAATCAGCTCAAACAATGCGACAGCGCATGTATCATTTTATTACCGGTCTACAAATTGCCTGTAGTTTCTTATCATTACTGATATTATGTATTGCATTACCTGTTATGTATAATAATGTTCAAACAACAATTGATTACATTGATAATGGAATGCTATTCTGTGAGGTAAATTATTCAAGAAAAAAATTTTTTTTTATTTTTTAAGCTCAACAAAATTTAAAGAATATATTGCAAAATTAGATTAAGAAATTTAAAAAAAATTAAATCGTAAAGCTTTTTTTTGCATTTGATTTTTGAAGTTTATTCTTGAATTATAGCATTCAAATGAAGAAGCATTGTTGGAAGTAGAACGAGGCAAATCATATAGTTCTTTAAATAGGACGAAACGTCAAATATATGATCAGAATGATGGTTATCAGGTGATCTCATCATCTCATCCGGATTTAAAAATTTTTAAATGAATATATTCTTGTGCCAGTAATATTTCTCTGCCTTTAAATGTTGAATTCGTATTTTAATTCAAATTCGTATTTCTTTTTTTACAGGAAATTTCATGTTAGATGCATTTTCCTCTTTTTTTTTTTCAGGGATTGAATCCGTTTAGCGGAAATTCTATGGTGAATGAAGTAACTGGTACACCGATTGAAACAGAATGTCCAGGTTGCTGTATTCCTGGCCCACCAGGACCACGTGGTGCAGGAGGTGCACCTGGGAAACCTGGAGCTCCAGGACCAGCAGGAAGACCTGGCATTCCTGGAACAACTCCAAATCAAACATGCCCAATACAGATAAATCGACCGCCTCCGCCGTGTCGTCCATGTCCAAAGGGTCCTCCAGGTATCAAAGGTTGGCCTGGATTTCCGGGAGATCCGGGTCCAGTTGGCGAACCTGGAGCAAAGGGTAAGTTGTAATTTTGATTTATTGAAATGTTTTTACTGAATTATGTTCTAATTTCATTTTTAATTTTTTTCAGGTAAAGATGGTGAAGATGGTGCACCAGGTGAACCGGGACCACAGGGTCCGCCAGGTTTTCAAGGCGGCCCAGGCTTGCCAGGCGATAAGGGACCAACACCAGAAGGTGAACTTAGAGAAGGTCCACCAGGAGATCCCGGACCAGTCGGACCTGTCGGTGCTCCTGGCCTTCCGGGACTACCTGGTCGAAATGGAATGACAGGCCAGTTTATTTTTTTTCTCTAAAAAAACTCTGCTATTGTCTAAATTATGCCTAAAATCAAAAAAAATGTTAATTTTAGGACCACAAGGTGAACGTGGTTGGCCAGGTTTACCAGGTGAAGTGGGTGAGCCTGGATATCCTGGTCCAGAAGGTCCACCAGGTGAACAAGGACCTCCAGGTAAAACTTATCTAAACTGGAAAAAAAATTTAATTTTTTGAGCAGATTGAATGCAGGTAGAGTAAAAATTTGAATGTTTACTTAAATAATAATTATTAAAAAAAATTTTGTTTTTTTTTTTTTGCTTCACTAATTTCTTATTCGTTAAATTTAGCTTCACTACTTTTTTATTCATTTAACACAGTATGTTAATTCACATTCTAAATCCTTTTTTTTTTTTTCATGATACTCTTACAAATTTAATTTTAGGAGAACCAGGAATATGTGTTTGTCAAAATGTTGACTCAGTCATTCTCGTCAGTCCATCAGCTTCTCAACCTCGGATAGCGGAACGTATCGAAGGAGATAATTATGGCTCAAATGATGGCAATGAAAGGATGCTTTAGTGGAAATGTAAAATGTTATGGTTAATAGTAGAAGATTTGGTGGTAGTATTCTTTACTATAGTTTTCATTTACTGTTAGCTACTGTAATATCATTAATCGTACATTCTTGTAGATCAATAATGATCAACAAACAGAAAAAAATGGGCAGAACGAGATAAAATAATAATAGATCGTTTACTAACACCATACGAGATGGAAAAACAATCCATCTTTCAACATCGAGAACTTTTCCAAATAATTTGAAAAAAAAAGAAAAAGAAAAATGATAATCAAGTTAACGATTATCATTAAGATATTTTAATTTTGATTTTAACAATCCGGTTTTTGTTTGTGTGTTTGTTTTTTGTTTTTTTTTTTGCTTGTTTGTTTGTTCGCCAACAATTAATTTTAGTAGTTTTAAATTATTTGAGAACAGCATAAAAAAACTCAATCAAATTTGACGTAGAAGAAGAAAAAATAATTATATCTTGTAAGTTCAATAATGATTGAATTTTTACACTTCCATATGCATTGCTTAAAAGGCACCGATCGCAAGATATTATCGGATTACGACTATTTTAGTGATTTTAACTTCTGCATTCTTTTGAATGTGAAATATTTAATTATTTATTTGTTCATTCATGTCATTTATTCGTGTCATTCAATCAAATTAGACGGCAGCAAATTAATTTTAATTGAAAGATTATAAGCAGGTCAATTAAAAATATAAAATATCATTTTACAATTATTGTCGTCGTAAGAGCTCGAACAGTAATGTGCAATTTCGAAATAAATTACATGTAAATTATAAAGTGTCCAATAAAAATTTTTCAAATCTTGTTAAAAAATTATTTTAAAGATAAAATATTTTTGCAATAACTCAACATGTCTATATGTAGCAAAATTAAAAGAAATTAATTTTTAATTAATTTTATAATTCAAATATCTGCATGCACAATGTTAAAAGATTAATATTCAAATCATAAATTATATGATTTGAAAATTAAAATTTCCTGTTTAACTACGAATAGTTTTAACAGCTATAACAATGTATTCATTATGTATAAATGTTGTTAATATCAATAATAAATTGTTTCTTCTTCTTTTCAACACACATTTAAAATTTTTTTTTTTGTAAATTTTTGATTTTATTGCAATTTTCTTTTTTTTTTTTTTATAAAGCGATATCCCTTTGGTGGAAGTTTGGATGGATGAAATCAATATTTTAAGGTAATCATTCTCATTCGTACATTTTGAATGAGTACTGTGATACTGTGATTAGGTACTTCTCATCTCAATGCTTTTAAAACATTGCAATATTCATGTAAATTTGAAATCTATTTACTCAAAATTTATAGATTAAAATTTTCAAATAAAAGTGGAAATAATTGCTGTATGCGTTCTTTACTTCATTCCTCCCCTCTCCCTCTCCCCCCTCCCCCTCTCCGCCCCAAAAAAAAAACGAACATGCAGATTGAATTTTTGAATGCTATAAATTTTTCAAATTTTTATTGAAATGCAAATATAAAGAAATAATTTTGCATCATCGTTAAACGTTAATAACAATTACGAATGTGCGGTGTGTGACAGAATTTTTCATGAACTTTTTTTTTCACGAACACAAAATGTTATTTGCAATATTTTGTGCAATTAATTTAAAATAAATTAAAATCATTCATTATAGCAATTTTTTCGTCTTAGACACTAAATTAAACTTTGTAATCGAAGGTGTTTTATCCAATTTTACTTCCATACTTGAAACATTGATTCTCTCGTTTACTTGTAATGTTAGTATTAATCCTGAAAAAAAAAAACTCACTATTTTGATTATTCATTACAAATAGTTTGATATTAGTTTTTGCTTGATTATACTTAAAAGGTTTTAATTTCAATTTATACAATTTTATTTTAATTCAAAATTTTATAACCTGTAATAAAGGTTAGAAAATATGCGTAAAATCCTTCATGTATAGCCGAATAAAGACGTTGTTTCATTTGTAAGCAGCGCAGATTTGCAGTAAGCACTCCAATCATTACAGAAAGTTGCAAAAGCTGCCAAACTGTCCGATTGTTATTATGAAAACCAGAAATACTAAAAAAAATACTTTAAAAAACTTTTTTTTCTAAACTCAGTAAATTTAATTTTTTCTCCTTCCTCTTTCCATAAATTATTTTTAACAATTTTTTTTTAGTTTTTTGACAAGCTTACAGCAAAAAGATCCATATAATGAAGACAAGAAGAGTGGAATAAATGATACGCTC
Source organism: Acanthocheilonema viteae (assembly GCA_900537255.1). Lineage (NCBI taxonomy): Eukaryota > Metazoa > Nematoda > Chromadorea > Rhabditida > Onchocercidae > Acanthocheilonema > Acanthocheilonema viteae. Next base: position 17,280 of record UPTC01000485.1, read on the forward strand.
TGAATAACCGCAAACTGACAGTTGGTGTTGAAATATGTCACCAGCTGACTTAGTGCTAAGTTCTAGATCAATCTTTTGATTTAATGACCTGAAATTTTTTTTCTCTCATTATGAATCCATAACAATAACCTGTAAATTTGATTGATCTACTAGAAATGAAAAACTTCAAAATTGAACAAAACTAAAAAAAGCATTTCAAGTTGGCTGTTTTAATCAAAAATAACTGCAAAACTTTCAGATGAGCTATTTGAATTCTAAAATTCATAAAAATACAATTTTAATAAAATGCAATTTATTTATTACTTCAGAAACTTTGGTTTTTATTAAAATATTATAGCATTTTATTTATATTACTTAAACAAAAAATGTAAAATATGAAAGTGTTTGCAAAGTTGTACAGAATAACCTACATAAGTTAATAATACCTGGCTTTTTGAAAAAAAAAAATTATTTCTGATTTGACTGCCTTATAAAAATTGTATTTTTTAATACAAAATGCAAAAATTATATAAAATGCTTAAATTAAATAATTGGACTGAATGAAAGGGAAGTTTTGAAAGTTTATTAATGAAATATACCAAATATATCCATGGATCCAAACTGGGCTGAATAAGAAATCGAACGTCTGATAATTAAAAAATAAAGCAATTGCGAGTCGAATGCAAAAATTAATACGCTGTCGAATGATTGCTTCAGTTGGTGATATTTCTTCAGGTGACAATAAATATTCCATTATTTATCAATTGCCTGGAATATTTCAAAATAATACATAATTACAGATATTTTGTCAGAAAATTTTCCGTCACTACAACAATATGACCTTTTTTGGGAATTTTCTTAAAATAATCATTATCAATTTATCAAATATCAGGTAATTGAAAAATAAAAAGCAAAAGTAATTACAATACATTTTTCCAATCACAATTTTCATTCCTATTCATTCGTTACAACAAATATTTTGATAAGATATGAAAAAATTTGAAGCAATTTAGTTTCTTTATTAAAAAAGAAAAAAACTTTAAGACTTCATTTTGTTATCGTTAAATGCTAACTTATTAAAAATCATTTAACATTTAATTTTATCTAAAAACATTATTGATCAAATTTTAAGATGTAGTAAAATGATTAAGTAAAAAAAAATTATTAATAATTCTATCATTAATCTTTTTTTATTTCATTTCAAAATTTTTGTAGCAACAAGCAAATTTTTAATTTTTATTCCAATTTTGTTCTGTAAGAAAGGAATGGAAAATGGAAGTTGAGCGTTAAATAGTTCCTGCATTACACAGAAAATTTTCAAGGACGTCCCAATTACGTATTTAATATCGGCACGATGGTTGGTCAAAATAATTTATACTTGAATAATTGTAAAATGAGGAAGGAAAATTTTAAATATCGTTAAATGATGCATTTATTTCAAACTCATTAAATGAGTAATAATGCTGACAATATGATATGACAATATAAATTATTCTTTCAATCTTTCAGTAATGATATGATAAGTTAATCTTTCGTTTGTTCGTTTTGTCAATGAAATAAACAAGAGGGGAAAATTTATTTATGGACATTTTTTTGACATTCATGGCATAAATTGTATCGATTTGACCTCATTTTTTTTTAAATATTTATCATAGTTGACCTAATTGACTATAGTGCAAAATTTAAATTACACAGAATGACTGATAATTAATAAATTATAATTTAAATTTTGCACTATAATAGGGGTTAAAATTTTGCTCACTTATTAAGCAAAAAATGAATATTAATTTCATGAAATTCAATGGAATTAAAGTAAATATTGGAAATTAAGCAGAAACTATTACGAGCGAATTTCTCACGAATGATAAAGAGACGAAAAAGTTGATAGTATATCAAACGTTCTTTCCCCCGTTAATAAATTCTCATTTAGATTATTTATTTTACGGTATTTAATGTATTTACTTTCGTTTGATTTGCATTTTTATTATTTGCATAGTGCAGAAATAAAATTTAAACTTTTGAGAAATTTAAGCATGAAAAAACTCATAAAAAATCAGTCCAATTTTGCAATACAAATAATTATTTCTAAATTTCGGAGTAATTAAAAGAAAAAAGAAAGAAAAACAATCGTTAAAATTAACTATTTACAGTAAAAAAATCTATCAACTTTTAAAGGCATTAAAAAATTTTAATTAATGGCTCACTGCTTATTTATAAATTAATTAGATTATCGTTATCCTTCGAAATTTAATAAATGAGATGCAAATATAATTCAGTTAACTTTTTTTATTTTCTATTTTTTGAAATTATTTGCTAAGAATAATTTTCAAATTTTTTAAATATACGTAATAAATTAGCAAAGCTCAAGAATCGGAGGACTAATGCTTACTATTGAATTTTCATAAAACATCGATTATTTCATATATTTCATCTTTGGTCTGACAAAATTCATTTCATATTGCACTTTTGTTGAAGTACGTGCAAATGATATATTTCACTTAGTTATCCGTATTTTAATTAAAATTTGTACAGAGTATTTGCTTATTTCATTTAATCTATCGTTATTAGTATAATAGAAAATTTTCTAAGGAATATGTAAAAAAATTTTAAATTTAGAAAGGAAGGAAGGAATAATTTATATCGACAATATACCCTTTAAATGACTTTTTTATTGAAAAACTATTAGAAACGAAGGTTTTGTTTTTAAAATTTAAAACAACAAAATATTATGATGAGATATGCTAATATGAATAAATTGAAAGATATATTCCACTTAATTAATGAATTCAAACTGTTTGTTTAGTGGATAAAAATAAAGATATAAATCTTCTATTCAATTTTTATGCACTTGATAATTTCGTTTCTAATTTAGTAAACTTTTTTGAAACATTTTGAATGTTTAGTACAATCTATAAAAATACTCCTGTAGCTCCTTTTAAATTAGATGAATTACATTTGTATTTTAAAACCATTCCAATTCCCTTGTTTTTTTCAATTAATTTTAATTCTGAATTAAAAGGAAACAAGAAAACTATTTGAATATTTGCTTATTTCATTTAATATAAAGCTATCTAAATTTTCGAAAACCATATTAATTAAAATTCATCTTAAAAACTGTCAAATGGAAAATTTATAATAAATGATTTGCTAGTTTTCATTTTCAAACAATGATATTATAATTTTTAAATTACAAAAATTTTTTTCTTTTAGCATTCCTATAATGTAATTGTTAGCATTCCTGAAATAATTCACTATATATGAACAGCTGCTCATTCATTCCTCTTCACAATCCGTTTCACTCGAATCAAATTCAGGTTTAGCATTAGACAATATTTTTCAACCTTTTGTTTGCTGCAGGATGTATTTTTTACTTCTCTTTTCTAACCATAAAATTCTTTTTCTCTTTCTCTCTCTCTCTCTCTCTCTCATCCTTCATTATAAATTACAAGCAAGCAAACATTCTTCGTAAAAAACAAAACTTTCACTTATCTTTTCTTTTTTAATTTGCTTATCTTTGAGTTGCAGACATCTTTTATTCGTGATATCTCATCGCAGTTATTTTCTTTTCTTCCTTTTTCCCACAATAAATAAAAAATAAAATCTCATAATTTTACAAATTTATTCAATTCTTGTAAAAAAAAAAATGAAATCATGGATGAATATTTGCGTTTTTAATACTAAACAATATTTTCATTTTTAATAAGAAATTTCTATCATATAATTCAACTGATCAATATACTATAAGAATTTATTTGTTTATTTTTTTAAAATTTGATTAATCGGAATATTGTGGTAGGTTTATTTATTAATTTTATCTCATATATCATTGTTGTAAATGCATTATATATTTCTCCCTCACTCATATCTATGGGACTAGTAAGAGTAATCAAAAATGCTTGCACGAATTGGTAATTCAATACAAATATTTGTTTAAATTTTTATAAATTTTTCATTTAAATAGTTTCACAATGTTAATAAATAGTTTTAATTTAAAAAATAATTGAAAAAATTTTTTTGGTAACGTTTGATTTTTTATATTTACTTATATCATATAAGTTTATATATAGGCTATATATAAGCTTTACTCATACCATATAAGCTATATATCATATAAGCTTATATAAGCTTTACTTATTCTATCAAAATTTCGAGAAATTGCTAGAAACATTATCAAATAAATCTTAACTCTTGCACAGCTGCTACTTCCAACCAGTAAGTAGTATAGGAAGAGTAGTTTGTATATTGTCTTAAATACACAAACATTACTTCATCCCATTCTACTATCTTTCATCAAACTTCTCCATTTCAAAACTTTAATTAAATCTTAGTTTAATTTAGGTGTTCCTTTTTTTGCAATTTCCAGTCATTTTTCTTCCATTTGTGAATTAAATCTCATTTATCTTTTATCTAAGTAATAAATTTTAATAAAAATTAAAAAAAAATCTTCACATCCTATATTTTTGCTTATATTTATTAAAAAATTGAAATTTATCGGTGGAAAAACTGTTTGCTTTGTACTTTTTTACAAGTGTAACTTTTGCGTTAAGTCAGCGTTAGTTATTTAGAAATTTAATGATAATAAATGTTACTTTTAACAGTCCTAATTGTCAGTTAATTTGTTTCAATTTAAATTACATCTCTCTTTCTCTCTCCCTTTTTCTCCTCCATTATTAATTATTACTTAAAGAAATCTATTTAATAAACAAATTTTCATATATTATGTATAAAAATATAGTAAATCTAACCGACCGGATTTTTTTATTCTTCCTGTTTGTTTCAATCTATTTCAATTAATCCTACTTCAAGATATTATTTTTATATATCCATTATATGTTTTTTTTGAGAAGTAGGGAAATATTTTATACATTACTTTTTAAAATTTTAATTCTAATTTTTTTGAATATTTTTCAAGTATTTCCTTACTTCTTCAATTGTTGCTTATATTTAATGATAAGTGGTAAATATATGTTAGTGTTTTGAAGTACTCTTTTTTTGATATTGCTCGTCTGTATGTGAAGCAGAAATGTAATGTCTTGACCTTTCATACTTATGCATAAGGTAACATGAAGGAAAAGTAATCAGAATTTAATAAAGGACAAATCCCGATCGCGTACATATATCACAGATCGGAAGAGTTGTCTGGAGCAATTGAGTTTTCTCGAACTTACCTGGATTACCTGAATGTGTTGGAACTAAGCCTACATTCTCTAGCGCCATTTCATGCTTCCTATTATTTCTATTCATTTATTAAGATAGCTGTATAGTAATATTTATACATGTAACAATTTCTATAAAAAACTTTAATGTTGTGATCAAATTTAAGACAATTAACAAAATTAGCTGCGTAATAAATCTACGGTAAATTAATTCATCTAATTACAGCAACTAATAAAGTACCTCATCAGATGCAATGATTTATGCTTTTTACTATAATTAATATCAGTAACTTCTATAGTTTGAAGGTCACCATGAAGATATTTTTAAAAAATGAGGAAAATATTGCTAAAAAATTGCATAAATTGCTCAGAAGGATTATTTTTGAACCTCTGAAAAGTCTCTGAAAAGGCTTGTTTTGAAATCTCTATAAACCTATTTTTGACTCATTTCCATGAATTGCCGTTTTTCTATAACAATAAATCCAGTGCACTCATATCAATATTTTTTTTTTGCCAATAAGAGAATTAATAGTGATAAATGATTAGCTAATCATTTTCAGTGTTACATCCATTTCAAAGAGCAATATCTCGTTTAGCTAAGTGATAGTGTCAGTTGATAAAATTGCTTCATTCAGGATACTTGCTGATTAGTTAACATCATCGAGGATCCCATGAAATGAATTTAGCTGCAGCATAAATGCATCTTTTGAATTTTTGAACTTTTGAACGGAACTACGGATGGATCAGAACGATGACTAATATCAAAGAATGGAATTAGAATGCTAATAAATGAGCCAAAAAATGTAAGAGGGAACGAATATAATTATAATTTTTACATGCTATCAACTCTTATAAAACATATTAGATATTCTTTGGAATAGAAATTTTAATATTTCATTGATTTTAAATTTGAGAGAAAATGTGAAATTTAGAGATATCATATCTATCAATTTTTTCTGTTTAACAGCACATAGACATTATTTATTATCCTGAAAAATGATTGAATGTAATCGGCTTTCTTTTCGGCTATTTTCTTGCTTTTTTATCGTTTTGAAATTCATACCGCTTTCTTTTATTGTCTACAGGTGAAAAAGTAAAAACTGTTGTTTTACTTAGTACTTTCTAGAATTATCAATATAACATTATTTACTTACCTGAGAAAAGAATCTCTCTCAGTATTAATTATCAATTAGTTAAATTGTGCCACTCTAAAAATCAGTCTGGACTATACAGACCGTTGATATTCATTCTCTTGATAATTCATCATTTTGGTTCCAAAATTTTATTACAAATGCATATATATGTAGATAAACATACACACATATATGCACACATACACACATAAACGCACATAAACACACATACACACACATACACACACACACACACACACACACACGAATAACAATTTGAATAGAAGATGATGTGAATTATTTGAAGCTACGAAATTACGTTTCCTCAACAATCATCGATTAATGCTTCCTCCGTCTGATATCTCGATAGATATCTTATCATTTTCGCTTTCATTATCAAAACAATCTGACATCTCACATTCTTCTCTCAATTATTATTTTCTTAACTTTTCAATAAATAAAAATGAACGAATGATATTTATCTTAGAAATGCTCGAATCACCCGTATTATCATGATAAGCGATAATGCGCACATTAACTGATGCCGAAATAATGTAAAATATTATATTATCAAAATGTTATATATATTATTAAAAATAATCAAATGCGCTTTAATAAAAGCATATTAATATTTTCAAATCAAAAATAGCTTACAAGTATTGAGACTGTAAAAGACTTATTTTTTTAACAAAATTTGAAATAAAAATATTTTGCTAATTAATCATTACTTTTGCTACTTCTCATCCACCCTTATTGTTTTACCAAAAAATTCAAGCAAATATCACTAATGAATGATGATAGGACAATATTTATCATAAGAATATAATACTTTTAAATAAAGTTTTGATAGATAAACATGCGCAAACAATACAAAAAGCACAAAAATTATAAAAAATGCAATTTAAGATGAAATTTATCAATTTCATAATAAATTCGTAAATTTCAGTCAACAATTAGTTCTATTTCAGAAGAATTAAATTTTTGTTTTTTTCTGTTAAACTCAAGGATTACTTAAATTTTTCTTCATTTTATCTTTATAAAATTAAAAAATTTTTAATGGATCAGTTAAACAGATTGAATAATTTCTAAAAAAAGCTGTGTTCATGATTGTGTTAATAGCTAATATGTGTGACACATAATTGCCTCGAGCAGCATTCTTCATCAATTTACTTCCTCCTAATCCTTCATCTTATTAATTAATTTAATTATTGTATTTTTTTTGAAATCTTTATAAAATAACGAATTAAAAAATATACAATGACGATAAAAATAAATGATGAAAGAAAGAAAGAACAGTGTTATATGTAATGCAAAGTTGCTTAATAAATTTTTTCCTAATAATTTAAAATCTATTATTATCACAAGTTAATTATAAAATGATAGCTTTTAATTAATGAGCTAATTATCGTCGTATTTACAGGCAAAGTTTTTCCTTTGGTATAATGCTTATCCTTTCTGAATGAAGCATTCACGTGTACGTATGTATCATTTTCAGGCACCCATTAACGATTGTTTCTTTTTTGAAATTCAAAAATAATTTTTAAACTTTCAATGATTTTTTTTATATTTGATTTTTAATTTGTTAGAAATATATTTCAATTTTTGACTTAAATTTTTGTGAGTGTTAGAATTTTTAACAAAAATTAAAAGCAAACTTTTTTGAAATGTTACGCGATATTTTTTTGTACCGAAAGGTTGTTATTGAGAAATGTTCAGTATTAAATTTTTTGTGCAAACAAAATTTTCTCCATGTTATCCTTTCAAATGTTTTTATTTTTTGCTCATTTAATTATGCTCATGTAAAAATGCATTGAAATGTTATTTAAGTTTGTAGGACCTATTTTTTACTAAAAAGATTGAAATTTTATATGTCTACTTAAAGTTTTTTTTCTCAAAAATAATTACAAGAATTAGAGAAAAATATTCTTCCGCTCGAGCAGATTGATTTTGCAGCTTGCAAAGCGCTCTTCAAATCGCAATCCCTGGTTGCTTTTTCATTTCCACTTTTTTCTAAGGAAAAAAATAAATCCATTAGCCAGGATTAAACGAATTAGGAAAATTTTTAAAAAGAAAGAGCGCAAAAGTATAGCTGTCTAATGTGTGATACCCAAAGTTAGCATTTGATAGTGATGAATTGCTTAGCGCAATAATTCCTTTCTTAGAAAAAAGAATGAACCCAAAATGAGTGATTTAAATGATCACTTTGAATATTTTATTCAATATATCACGTGACATTCTAATGATAATTTTCATCGTTTTATCAAAAATACTATACGTTGGCCAACGAATGAAATCCTTTGTTATTTCATTAGTTGGCTAACTTATACTATTTCAATCAATCAAATTTTCATTTGGATTAAAATAAATCTATTCTTAAATTAGAAATTTTTTTCTTCCTAGAAATTGCTATTATTTAACGATAATTTGAACAGTTAAATATCAAAAGACTGATCAATTTGTATTTACAGTAGTGCTGAGAACTCTCATCATTCCTACATTTGGAGTTATTGGCTATAATGTTAGTTAAATACTGGAATTTAGTCCTAAAATTATCTCACTTTATTTCTCAATTCTGAAGCTAATAAGCAGTTGATTGAGAAAAACAAAAATCCAATTTTTGAAATTAAATCTAAGATTGGAGTCTAAATGGAAGCCTCCCACATTTTTGCCCGAATTAAACTAATTCTCATGTGAATAAATTTCAATTTATGCCTACAAATATTTAAGCAAATCTCATTATCATCCATTTTCAAAATAATTTTTTTTTTACAGAAAAGCCTTTTTTTGATGTTCTAACAAATTACAAATTTTATCAGCATGAATGATTTTTCTGCTCAACGAATAATTTAGCTGAATATTAAATATTCATGAATAATCATTCCTTTTTTTGAATTTTTACTCAAATAATCCATTTCAACTGGAAAAAACAAGTAATCACCAGGCGAGCCATTCAGTTCACCTCCAAAGTTCAATAACAGAAATAACAAAATGATTAGAAGAGAGAATTTTACAAATTCTGGAACAATAAAGTGCAATTAAAAGTTTTTTAGTAAAAAATAAGCAGAATTTATTTTTCAGAGATTGAGAATTTTTCCTTCTTCGTTTCATAACAAATATTGAATAAATAATTGGTCAAAAATTTTTTTAAACCTTTTAATTAATTAAGACCTCATACTTTTTTAATATTATCTGTTTTTAATTTTTAGATAGCATGAAGAAATTTTTTTACTTGGTACTATCATTCCTGTATATCGTTACTTATTTACTGAGAGCAATGGAAAAGTATTGTAGATCATTTGCTAGAAAATAACTGATGGGAGTGCGAAAGTGTGATAATGTCGTTGAAAAATTTTAACTTTAGATATATATCACTTTTTTTGAAGTTTCCATTTCGCAAATGCTTTAAATTACTGTGTTTAATGCCAAATTTTTAAATACTTTTCGTTCTTTCCAAAATATTTCTTTACTTTTCGACATTTAGCATTTATCACTTTTGCTATTTATTTCGTTTTATTTTTTTAAGCTAAAAGATTCATCTGATAACTATAACTGATAAAAATTACATTTACTTAGCCAAACGCAAAAGTATGATTGAAATTTTTGCGAATAATTTTAGCGGTAAAAATAAACAAATCATTATGGAATATTTTTGCTTGCAAAATGCAATTTCAGATTGTTTCCAAATCATGTTTGTATTATACTGCGTGTTGGTTTAATCTCAATATTTTTAAAATATTTTTTCAAGAAAAAAATGTTCATATATATATTTGTAATATAATTTGAGCTGATTTGAACAGTTTACAGTTTGTTACAAAATCATTGGAAAAGTTTGCAATCAGTCTTTTGAATAATGTATTCGGTTTTTGATTTAATCTTGAGAAAATTAAGAAGAAATTAAAATTTCCTAGAAATTCAATTAGCAATAAATATTACTTGATTCAGATGATTTGATTGAGTATGATTTATTGTAACAGTATTTTTTCTAATATTTACATACTTCGCCTATTTTACTTTTGCATAAATTTTTTCAAATTTAATTGCTTAATAATTTATAGGCTAATGTAAAAATAGTTAGACCAATATTTGAGAGAAAATACTATGTAACTTTTTATTGACCATTCTTCTTTTGAGGCAAATATAATGCAACACTTTACTTTATTTAATCCATTTAAGTTTTTTTGATAATATATTATTTCACATTAATAGCAAATATAACGCTATTTTTCAAAATTTCACCAAAATATTTAATCTTTTTTAGCAAATTCATTTTAATAATTTTCATTTAACTTTATTTATCTCGATTTCAAATCAAACATGAAATAAATATCCAAATTTTTCTTTCTTTTTTTTTATTTCTATTCCATCTCATATTGATGCATAAAAGTTTACTGCAAATAGACATCTCAGGATTTAAGTTTAAAAATCAGTCATTATTGATGTGAAATTAAGAGCTTCGCTTTTCCTTCGTTTTTTAGAGAAAAATTCTTCATTTTTTTCACTTTTTTTTCACTAATAAATAGCTTTTATTCTTGCTTCAGCTAATCTACATGAATGAATTTTAGAAGCTCTAAATGCTTAGTTAGATATTTTGAGAATTCTGACTTGTCATTATAAAAAAATAAGCAAGCTTTCATTTTTTTACTAAATACCAATTTTGAATTTTGGTTTCCAACTAGAATGCATTGTATTTCAATGTTCATTTTATTATTGTAAAAATTAGTTGTTTGTCAAAATTAGCGAAATTATCAATTAATGGTGGTAATAATAATGCTCTTTTGATACACTTTAATTTCAAAATAAATAATATAAATTATTGTAATGCTCATTTATTTTTTGTTAATCAATGTAGAAATGATTTCTTCCTTATAAGAGGGAACAAAACAACAATAACTGGAATTGAAAATTTATTTAAATATTTCCTTAAAGCTAAATATAACATATATTTATCACTTTTAAAATTCTAAAATTGTCGGGATGAGAAAAAAAGATTTTGCAGAACCCGAATTTTTCAAAATGAGCTAAATTGAAATGAAAATAACTGCATGAACCATTTCTAGGCATCTAATTCATACTATACTAATTACTCAGCTGTGATATTAATAAAAAACTTCAATAACCTTGGCAAAATAAAAAGATATAAATTGTAAGTTTTGACTTCATCATCTGACCTTTTACATTTTTTCCACTTCCTTCTCTATACTTTGTTGGTATTATTCATTGTAAATTCTTCTCAAATATCCTTTCTTGAAAAATGCCGATAAAAAAAAGCTAAACAGATAAATTACAATTGAACAGCACCGAACACTTAAATATATTTACTAATCTTGCAATATATTGAAGTAATTGAAATGTTGAATAATTTTATTCACAAAAGGTGTATTGCGAGAATTCCTCACATTTAAGAAAGCATAATTCTTTCAGGATATTCAATAATCTTCTTCAAGATATTCAGATAATCTATCAGTCGGAATTAATTTTCGAATTTTTCATAATTGCTTTCCGTTTACTGCTTTGTATAAATGAATGATTTCACTAGCTATGAACAATTTAACATGCATTCATAAATTCAAAACATTAAATATTTCATTTTCTCAGTTATTTTATCGCCAGAATTCTTCTTCCGGACAATTCAGGTATCTCTTTTCCGCCCTCATAGTTTTTCACATTGTTTCCCTTCGTTATAACCATTCTACCAATCATGTTCTTTATGAACAAGAAGCAGCTGTTCTCATGTTGTAATAAACCACTAGAACACATTTCATCCCTATCATTCAGATATAAAAGATTACTTCGTTGATTTAATTAATCATTCAACTAATTTAAATTGAATGATTATGTTGCTGTATTCTGCACGTATTAAAAGCAAAAATAACAGTATTTTTGTTATAACAGTACGATACTTATTTGCACAAGTAAAAACATCATCTGTTAGACAATCTAAAAGTAAATCGGATAACGAATCCACATTAAACTCTGACTTTAAAGTTGAAATAAAAGATCATAGATGTTCGTGGAAATCAAATAAGTGGAAATTAGCAATAATGCAAAAGAAGTGGCTTTTAAATTTCTTCCAGAAAACTCAAAAAAATAGGAGCATTTAAGGCGAATTTCAATTTAATCAAGTATGAAATAAATTGAAACTTTTGAAATAATTGTTTGTTATTAATTAGATAAAACGAAGTGGGAAATTTATTTCTAAGCAATGCTTTTTTTTCTTTTTTCAGACAAAAGGAATGAAAAATTACTCGTTACTTTAGAGGTTACGTGAACATTTCTAATGGGTATTGGAATCGAGAAAAATTCAATATCGATGGGTCAACGTATTGCCAAGCATCACATGCAATCCGGCGTTAAACTCTATTACCAACGACGTCATCAACAAGCTATTGCTCGCTGGCGAGCTGCTCTTCGACGACTTACGTAAGTCATATTTTCAATAGTATTTTTTAAAAATTAACTTTAATTTGATGTTAAAAATGCTTTAAAAGAATAGTGATAATTCTAAAAATGATGAATATTAAAGAAGAATATTTTTGGAAAAATTCAAAGAACTTTTATCAATAAATGGTTCAGAATTATTGATTAATAAATGATTCAGAATTCATAAATATTCACTGATTGTATAAATAATGTTTAGAAAATTTCAGAAATGTTCGCTGATTGATTTCTTCATTATTATTAATCAAAACTTTTATTTTCTTTCATTTCATAGTTGGGCAAATCTATTAAATTCATTTCTCGAAATTTATAATTTCGATTTGCAGAAATGCAGAAGATCGTTTTATAACGCTTGGATATATGGCGCAAGCGTACTGCGATGCAGGCGATTACAAGGAAATGTTACAATACACTTTGCAACAAACCGAACTGGCAAATGCGCAGCACGATGAGTTCATGAAAAGTGAAGCATTTCTGAACTTGGCTAAAGCATATGAACGATTGGCCGACTTTGGCAAAGCAATTGGCTATGGTCGTGCTAGCCTGCAACATCCAAGCATGGATCCGGGAACTCCTGGTCATGCACACCTTGGTCTCATTCATTTTTTCTTTATCCGATAACTTTTGATTAAAAGAAATCTATAAAAAAAAAAAAAATATTGGACAAAAAAATTTGCAATGCATGAAATGAATTCTATATTTTATAAAATTATTTGTTCGTTTGACTACACATTATCCTATCCAATATGCAAAATCCCTAAATTTTAAATATGATAAAAAATATGTAAAAAAAAATCAGTTGGTTACTGAAATAATATGATTAAATTTATTAGAAAAAATATCCCGAAAAATTTTACACATTGACTAATTAGAGGTAATGAATAATCCCAGATAGATTAAAGGTCAAAAAGAAACTATTTTGTCGGCAATCAGCAAAATAAAAGCACGGTAGTTTTGAGGAAAAAACGAAGATCCGGAATTTAAATTAAATAAATAATAGTTTATTCGCATTTTACTTTATTCATTATAGTTGTGGCTTTGTCCCGGCTTGGATTCAGTCAATTTCAAGCAAGCCTGGAAGCATTTGAGAAAGCAATGCGTGTGGCGAATCAGTATTCCGATAAATTATTGGAATTGCAAGTATCTGTTGGACTTGGAGTACTCTTCACTTTGCTCAGGTTTTCTATTTTATTATAATTTTGATTGTTTATGCTTAAAAGTTTTACAAATCACCTTTGTTTTAGATCAATAGAAATTGATAAGGTATCTTTTATTGATGTAAATATTTTTTTTACTGGGAGTGCAAATGCGATATATATATATATAGGAAAAAGTCGAAATGCTGACTTAATTTATGTACTTTTTGTTGCTGTCCGATAATTAATTTAAAGGATAATTTATTTCAATGCTTATTTCAAAATGTTTTAAAATAAATTTAACAAATAATTTCACTTAAAAAGCAATATTTACCAATTTTAACTGTTAAATTGTAAATATTAGGGATTTGTCAAAAGCGATTTTATTCTTGCAAAATGCATTAGCAATATTGGAAGGTGTAACGATCAATGATGTGCATGCGAAATATCGTAGCGTTGTACTTTATCATTTATCAGTTGTCTTAAGAAGAAGTGGTTCATTGATAAATGCTAGAGCAGTATGTGATGTATGCTTTTATTCCCATCTATTTTCAAATCTCAAATCTGAAATATAATAATTGAAGTTATAAATTCCAATACATACAACTTTTTCCAACTATGAAAAAAATCAAAAATACCTAAAATTTCATTTCATTTTGACATCAGTCATTTTTTGCATGTTCTATTTGAAGGACTCACTTGAGTTACTACAACTCTTTACACAGCAATGAGCAAGCAAATTCGAAGCATCATCGATCGTGTGTTCACCAATATTTCTACAGGAAGCATTGAAATTGGCCCAAGAAACTGACAATCGATCCGTGTATGCTCGTTGTTTATGCTCTATAGCCAATATATGCCGAGATTTGGGTGAATCTAAAGCCAAGGAAACTCTCACTGTAAGCTTTCAGTCAAGCATAATGTCTATTTATAAAAAATTTAAGATTGTAATTAACATAATGCAATAACGATGTGTGTATGTATGGTGAAGCATAAATATATTTTGAAAGATAATTAAGTCATAAGCAGTAAGAAAGTAATTAAATTTATAAATACCATTGATTTATGGGGCATTAATTGGCATTTGTTTGAAAAATCACATTCAACTTTAAATTAGTATTTCTTTTAAAATTAAAAGAAGGAAAAAAAAACTGTGAAAATTATTAAACTAAAAATTCTTCATGATATTTTAGAAAAGTTGGTCACGTTACGAAGAAGCATATCGAATAATGCGTCAAACAAATGACCGTATGGGTGAAGTATTAGTTCTCGGTAGTATGGCTAAGTCAGCTGCAGAATGTCGTACTTTTTATACCGGTAAATGTGAATGTCAGGTAATTTACTTTCTCTGATCACTTAGTAATAATAAAAATGATAGATTATCTTGTTTTAAAAGCAAAAATTTTACAAATTTGATGTATATTATGTGAAATTATTGTCCTTTTGTCGTTTAAATCTTAAATGGAAGTTTTCGATACTTTTAAAAACCAAAAAAAAAAAATGAAAAGATAAATTTTCATGCAATTATAACAGATGTGTAGTTTTTCTTCTCCCCAAAATTTTTTTAAATCTAAAGTCAATACCAGTTAGTCCATTATTTTTGATATTATATATTATATAATGATTGTATAAATTTATATTTTACAGGCCATTCAACTCAATAAAAAATGCTTAGAAGTAGCTAAAGCGATTGGATGTAAAGTGAGTATTTTTCTTTCCAAAAACTTTCATTCAATATTTTTGACAAATAATTAGTTTAGATAAAATTTGAAAAGATCATCTAAATTTGATTCGAAAAAAGACTATCTAAAAAAACAATCGATGATGATTAATTTTTTTTTTTTTCATTTTAAATAATCGTTAATTTTTTTCAGTTGAAATAATTGCATTTTTTTTTAGCATGCAATGATGAAATGTCATCTAAGATTGCAAGATCTTTACAATCAGCTAAATGATGAAGACAGTGAAGAGTTAGCCAGAAGGGCGGTAACATCGTTAACACAAGAAATGGAGCTATTTTGTAATTTTTGTGGACAACGCTATGGATTACGTGATGATTCATTGCAGGCACTTCGATGCTCACATATTTTTCATGAAAGGTTAAATCTGTCTAATATGTTTCTAATATTTTCATCTTTAAACAAATTTGAAATCAAAAACAAAAGGGTTATAATTGGAAATTTTGAACGATCCTCTCAACGAAGCTTTGTAATTTTGCTAACAATTAAATATGTAAAATAAATCGAAAATTGACCTTTGATATCCTGAAATTCATGAATGCCTTGTAAACGTTCGGTACATAAATTATTGATTCTAAAGAATCTGGTTTCAGATGTTTACAAATATATTTAGCGGAATGCCTGAATCCAAATTGTCCGAAATGTCAATGCAAAGCGGTGCTAATGGAAAGTGTATCAGTAAGTACACCATCCGTTTCATCCATCATCATTAGCTCACAATTACCAACTACGTTTTCCGGTATGTTGATCTAACATCTGTCATTGTAAACTAAATGACAATAACTCTTCACAACAATGATAAATTAAAGATAATCTTTTGTGATTTTTAAACACTATTCAGGAATTTTTTATAGTTTTTTTTCAATACAGAATATAATTAGAAGTCGTTTTTTATTACTTTGTTTATCTATATATTTCATTCATCCTGATTCTATAGAAGACATACCAATGGAATTCGACAATCGGACAACAGAACCGTTTGACACTATCAGATTATCTGTGATCGAAGAACAAACTTCAGGTCAACGACATCCATTTGTTTCATTATCACGTTCAACATCTCGAGAATTAAAAACTACTCAGATCGATTCCGAATCATCGCAAACTTACACCACTGCAGTACCTCAAACTGTCAGATCTCTCTCAAGTAGGCCTCCTGCACTGATTTCAGTAATCGTAGCCAAGAATCTAACTTACACTAATGAATATTATCATCGGGTTCACTTTTCAGGTTTAAAAAGTTTAGTACTCAATATATCTTTTACTAATGAAAAAAATCGCTCTTCACTTTGTTATGCTAATTCTATACTTTCCAGTGAACACACAGTTCAATCCTAAATTACTGCCGCTGCCATCAAAGCTATCCGTTCGTAAAATCGATGATACATCGCTAGTTTCTTCAACGTTAAACTATTCGGAGGAAGAATTGAGGGAAGGTGGACCATTAGTACTGTCACGGAATCTTACTATCACTGATGTATAGTTTATGTTTTATAATTTTGAATAACTGATATTATTTTTGATAAGTTGTCATTCCTTTCAAATCAGTGTCGGAGATTATAATAACAAATCTTCCAATATCTTTCTTTTTGCAACTTTTCGCAACTTGCAACACGATAAATTTGTAAAATTTTAAGAATTATTGAAAACAATGGGACTTGCAAAAGTTGTACCATGCTAATTATTACCTATACTTTTTCATTTACTAAACTGCCGATTGAATGAAAAATTTAAATCAGAGAACGCTTTTATGCATGTGGCAAAAATATGTAACAAAAAAATATCTCCTACATTCCCACAGCTAACTCAAAAAAATTTCATTCAAAACCACGATATTGTTAAAAACCAACTTGATAAAAATCCTCCCATTTCTCTTATATTTGTTATAAAATTTCTTTGTATGCTTTAAAACGTGAATATTTTATTTAAATCATTAATAATAATAACAATAATAAATCATTCAGTGCGCCATGCAATTTTTAATGATTAACGGAAAGTTAGAAAATCTCTTTGGTCGAAAAATTTTTTTGTATAAAATTCAACAAACAAATAAAGCATAAACGATGAGATGAAATTTCATTCTATTAAATACAAAGCAACAACAGATGATGTAAATAAAAATTGATACTGATCTCGATTGTTCTTTCATGAATTCTCAATTGAAGTCAATTATTCCAACAATTATCCATTCGGAGAGCGTCAAAAAACGCATTTCCTATACGCTCATGATAGCCAAAATCTTCCAGTCTATTCATTATTAGCAATATTTGCTGTATAATAAATAATTTCATTCATTGATTTTTCTCAAAATGACCAGCTGAATACGTTTGGATCATTTTTGTTTATTAATTAACTTATCAAAAGTGACCGTTGCATATAATTAATCGATATTACATTCCGTCATCTTTGTTCGGTGATAATTTTTTCTGCTTTACCTCGAAAAATCATTATAATTTAAGATGAAATGTTAACAGTTCTGCATAACTTATTCCAAATATTAAATAATAATAGAAATATCTTAAATACACTTCTTCATTGCTAAATACTTCCAACAAAAATTAAATAATTCCAAATTCATTAAAAAAATAGCAATTATCGAGTGTTTTTATTTTTCAATTTTCGAATACGAGGTAAATTTATTTGTTCCAGCTGAATATCAACTAAAATCCGCTAATGCATTTTCCTAATATCGTACAGAATCTTCTAGCTTTCCGCCTTGACGAAATCCTTTCGCAAATCCATTTGCAATCATCACATAAGACATGAGAAGTAAATAAACTTGAGAAAATTATGAATTTTCTCCCCTTTATTTCATCTTAAAAATCTTAAAAGCTTAGTTGAGATCTTTAAATTCAATTAAAATTTTTCCGAATAGAAAGAGAAAAAGATTCTTTTACTTTTAGATAAGGTACTTATCATTTATAAAAATTGTATGAAATCTCAGAATGTTTGACTTCAAAAGCTTGGTTTTTTTATTAACGACAAAGCAACAATTTTCTAAAATTAATAAAAATTATTTTCATCATTTCCGCAAGAGATTTAATTTACCATTTTGTGCAACACATCCACAGTATCATATTTTATTACATCACAAAATAATTTCATTTGATTTGCTTCAATTAGTAGCTCCCCGCCATCCAGTTCACATTGGTAAGATTGCTCCAAGAATTAATTCATTTGTTCCATCCTTCCCTTCGAAATTCGCAATTTCTTTTCCATTTCCTTCTGCTTCTTCTCTTCTGATACATCGGTGAAGACAACCTGAGAAATTCATCCTCATTTTCCGATCATTACTTAACCGGAAATTATTATTTACTCAAATTTTGGAGAACTGATAACTTTTTTTGGGAGCAATTTTTATCGGTAAAAAATGAAAATTTTCGAAATTACTTATTAAATATGATCTTACTTCGAATTTAGTTCTAATTTCATAATATGTTGAGGAGCAGCAAGTTTGTAACAGCTAGAAATATTAAAGAATATTATATTAGAGTTCAAATTTATTTGAATGACAATCCAACCAAATCACCAAACCGGTACTTCAATCCAATAGGTCCCGAAGTAACAAAATAGAGCTTAGTCCAGCCAAGCCTCGAGGTGGTCATCTCCCTTAATGCTACCGAGCCTTGAACTATCCATAACTTCTGGCTATTACTTCCTAAGTGTGCCCCAAACAACCACAATCCCATTCATTTCCCCAGTAACGAATCGCAATCGTTACCTCGCATTGCGATAGTCAAAAGTATAGTCGCAAACTGATTAACTGAGTCTTTTCTTCACCTTTTATATCCTTCGAATATGATGCGTATTAAATTTGAATATTCAAGAAATATGTAGATATTTAATTACTTTTTAAATATTCAAATAATTAAACAC